>PVKN010005234.1:20446-31439 GCA_004027915.1 Capromys pilorides | reverse complement strand
ATTAAACCGGGATCAAATGGAGAAGTAAGTCACACAATGAACAGGGCATGAATACAGAACCGGGACTTTTCCCGTAGTGGGTTGAGTTAGTGACTCTTGCAGGCTTTTTCAGTGATTGATATCTAGTTAGAATATCAATCCCTGATATGTCTATCTCTAATCCTTGCTTTTAATTATGCAAGTACATTTAGTCTTGTTATCAGAACAATCAAACTATATATAGATGGTTACATACTTTGAGCAAAAGCAAGATTCAGTCCTCTTAGACTTAAGTTATTCTCAGAATATGAAAGCTGTCTAGCTCTTGGTGAATGTTTACAATCATGGGATGTAGTATTTTTATTTGTATTTAAATCAAATGCTTATTTGAAATAATTATGTGACAGCAAATAGAGAAGACTTGCTCTGTTAGTAAATAAGCAGTGTGTACTCTATTTAAGGACCTATGGTAATATAACATGACTGAATGTCATTCACTTAAGAGTGATAACTGCCACACTGGGGTGGGGGGATGGGAAGAGAGAGTCCCAATCCTGTGACTAACGTGTAAACTATAGAGTCTACTGTAGTACATTTCAGCATCTAGAAGTTTTATTTTTGTAAAGATGATGTCTGGAAGATGTTGCAAATGTATTTTCCTTCAACACGGGGAACAAACTTAAGTATATTAAATATTCCTGTATGGTTAGTTTTTAATGATTTTTTAAAATAAACTTTATGGATATCAAAAAAAAAAAAAAAAAGAATATGAAAGCTATCTATCCACACAACAACTGACCAAATAGGGGATAATATCCTTTCTACTCAGACCTCTGCTGAGGCCTGAGTCCAACACAGCAAGAGACAATGGACAAATATTCAGGGATCAAGGCTGTCTTCCCCTTCCTTGTCTTCACTGTAAACAGGAGGACAGAATCCAGCTCTGCATAGGCCCTGGGCTGCAAAATGCCACTATATCAGTGTGAACTATTTCCATGTTGACACCTTCATCATGAACATTGGAAAGGTAAATACTTCCCAGTGATGGGCTTGAGTCAACAGAATAGGCAGGATCCCTAGATCAAAGGCCACAAAGATACATGGGTAACAACACCAAAGCCAGAGAAATATCACCCATTTCCGGTGAAATCAAGTAGTCAATCCTTTGTGAATAACTTGTTCTGCAAGTACTCCCCAAGACAAGCAAGCATCTTTCAGAAATTTTAACTTGATAAACAACTGATATCTTTTTTTTTTTTTTTGCAGGTCCGGGGTTTGAACTCACGACCTTGCACTTGCCAGGCAGGCACTTGTGCCACAGAGCTATCTCCCCAGCCCCAACAACTGATATCTTGCAATACAGTATGTTACACTGAATGTCACATGATCTCAACTGGTAACTGGCTTCTCTTTTTCTTTCCCTCACTCCTCTGATGGTTCTCACAAAGGTGCATGCCCGTAGTATGAGTGCCCAGGAGGCTAAGGTAGGAGAACAGCTACAAGTTCAAGATCAGCCTAGGCTACACAGTGAATTCAAGGCCAGCCTGAACTACATAGCAAGTGTTATGGTTTGTGTATAGGTCTATCCCCAAAGGCCTCATGCAGTCATGGGGTGGCTTCTTGAATTTGTAATTGATTATTGTGGGAATGGGTGCTGCTCCTCCCACTGGGCAGGTGATTTGCATTTCAATGTAAAGAAGGAAGAGAAGTTAGCTGCTCCAGCTGCTGCTAGCTCTCCCTTCAGCTCTTGCTCTTGCCCGCCATCATGAAAGGTTGCTCTCTGCCATGTGCCTCTCTCTGCCTTGGAGCCAGCTGAATACGGACTGAAACCTCCAGTAACTGTGAACTAAATAAACCTTTCCTTCCCTAATTTGTCCCAGCAATGAAAGAAGAGTAACTAAGACAATAAGACTCTGTCTCAAATAAACAACAAATTCTTTGAATTACAAATGAAACAAATTATTCTTGCAGCTGGGCGTGGTGGCGCACGCCTGTAATCCCAGCCCTTGGGAGGCTGAGGCAGGAGGATCAGTGTGAGTTTGAGACCAGCCTGGGCTACAAAAGTGAGCTCAAGGCCAGCCTGAACTACATAATGAGACTCTGGCTCAAAAAGACCAAAAAAAAAAAAAAAAAATTATTCTTGCAAACCAGGGTTTTACTGTACTCTTACAATACTGGTTACCCAGGTTACCAAGAATATTACTTAGCCTGGGGGCCAGCGTGATGGTTCAGTGGTCTAAAGCACCTGCTTAGGAAAGCTCAGGCAACTGCAGGGACTGTGGTTCAATCCCCGGCACCACATGCTGCGCCAGCCCCACCATCAGGGCAGGCTGAGCCAGCCATAACATAAATAAATAAATAAACAAACAAGCAAACAAATAAATTAAAAAAAAAAAAAAGAATATTATTTAGCCAAAGAGGAGACCCCATCTGCGTACCTCAAGAACCATCATTTGCTATAAGTAATACCTCTAATCTAAGTTCACTAGATAGCCTAAGGCACTACTCCATCAGAGAAAATTCCAAAACTGCAGAAACATATGAACACAGTGCACCTTTAAGACAGAGAAGTTCTCTGACATTTTGGGCCAAAAAGTCTTTATGGTGCTCGACTGCCTTGTGCATGGCAAGATGTTCAAGCCGGGCATAGTGGCTCATGCCTGTAATCTCAGCATTTGGGAGGCTGAGGCAGGATGACTGGTATGAGTTCGAGACCACCCTGGGCTACAAAAGTAAGCTCAAGGCCAGCCTGAACTGCATAATGAGACCCTGTCTCAAAAAGATTTTTTTAAAAAAAGATGTTCAGTAGCACCCCTGGCCTCTACCCACTAGATGTCAATAGCACTAACTCCCAGTAGTATGTCAACCAAAATACCTCCAGACATTGCCAAATGTCTCCTGGAAAACAAACTCACATCTAACTGAGAACCAATACTGTAGGATAATAGGTAGCTGAGACAACTTGAAATCCCAAAATAGCTGCTTAAATCTCCCTGCTATGTAACCTGAGAAGGATGGGGTACAGCTGGAAACCCAGAACCTGAAGCACCAACCAAGAAAGTAACACACCTAGGCAAAGGCAAGAAAGTTTGGGTATAAATTGAGAGGAAGCAGTGGTAATGATAATGGACTGCGGAGAGGATACTCCTTTTAAAGGGAGTAACAATGTAGGAAAAATGATCCTCTGACCCCTAGCCAAAGTAGTCCATTTTCACCCAATGTGGTGGCACTCGCCTATAATTCCAGCACATATGTGGCTATGGAAAGAGGATTACCATGAATCCAAGGACATCCTGGGTTATATAGTGGGTTCAAGGCCAGCCTAGACTATATAGTGAGACCCTGTCTCAAAAAAAAGTAAATAAATAAATTAAAACAAAACAACCCAATGTAACTCCACTTTGTACTGAGGAGGCTGGTGCCAGACTGCAGCACACCACTGTGGCTTGACAGTGCTTGCTGAGATCCTGTTAAGGAAGGAATGGGAACAGAGTACACATGATTTTCCCCAAGGATTCTTCTTGTCTTTGATCCTGTTGTTGCTATTTTAATTAAAGCCAAACAAAAGCAATAATTTAGCAAAGGAAAGGTAGGTGACTTCAGTATTGTTGCAGCCCATAAGCCATCCCCCATTGTGTAAGGAACCCCTAAAAACTCTTTTACTTGCCAAGCTAGACTTTTTTTTTTTTTTTTTAAATTTTATTTATTTATTTATTTATTTGTTTGCTTGTTGTGTTTGTTTTGTTTCTTTATTTTATTCATTTTGTGGCTGGCTCAGCCTGCCCTGGTGGTGGCGCTGGCGCAGCATGTGGTGCCGGGGATCGAACTGCAGTCCCCGCAGTTGCCTGAGCCCTCCTAAGCAGGCGCTTTAGACCACTGAACCATCTCGCCGGCCCGCCAAGCTAGACTTTTGAGTAATTGTTCAGACCATTGTTCAGACCATTGGTGCCCACTCAATTCTGTGTGTGTGTGTGTGTGTGTGTGTGTGTGTGTGTGTGTGTGTGTGTTACTGGGAATCAAATTCACAACTTCACGCCTGCCAGGTAGGTGCTGTGCTGATCAGCTATATCCCTGGGCCTGGGCCCTGCTCTCTCAGTTGTAAAGCAGATGTTTCTTTTACGTTTTGTTGGAAATTTGTTTTTGTATTGTTTGTCTTTTTGGAGGTCTTGCTTTGTAGTTCAAGCTGGCCTTGAATTTACTATGTAGCCCAGGCTGGCCTTGAACGCTCAGTGATTTTTCCTGCCTCAGCCTCCCCAGCAATAAGATTACAGGCATGCCCCACCACACTGAACTTCTCTGAGAAATTTACAGAACAACTACTGAAATCCAGCTGATTGCAACAACCAGGAAATTCGGTACAAGGTTACCACAGCTTCTGATTTTCTAAGAGAAAGGGTAAGCCCTGATTTCTAAAATGTTGGCAACTAATTAAAAATTATTTAAAGCACTATGTAGAGGATTGGAATACTGCTCAGTGGTAGAGTGCTTGTCTACCATGCATGGGGCAATGGATTTAAAACCCAGTCCGGCTAAACAAAACAAAACAAAACAGACTAAAACACCACATGGGCCTAACAATCCATTGTAGAGCCAATCCCAGCCTTTGCCCTATATTTATTGCATTAAGACTTCCTGAACCCTCTGTTCTAAATGGAATTTTAATCTACCCTCTCATGGCTATAACTTCACACAGTATTCCAACAAGCTGAACCACTCTTTTCATATGATTTAAGGTAACTTTAGGGGCCAGCGAGATAGTTCAGCAATCTAAAGCACCTGCTTAGGCAAGCTTAGGCACTACCACCCCCAGCCTTCTAAAGAAATTTAAAACACCAATGTAAAAAAGCCATTATGGTGTGACATTTGCTACTTATACCAGGCTATAGAGTGGCAGTGGCAAAAAGGAGGGTTCTTGGAGGCTGAGGGATAAAGGACTTCCACAATCTAGGAACCTATCTGCTCACAGATGCCTTCAAACTGGTTTAAGATGAAAAGCAGGGATGTAAAAATAACCCTTTGTCAAAAATAAATAATAAAGGCCTTGACATAGACATCTCTCTCTGAGTTAAGTCACAACTAGTGATGCTGACACTAATCAAATACCTGGCCAAAATAAAAAAAGACCTGATATAGGACATATACCAACCCTGTCAAGAGTGGTGAATAAAATTCAGAGAATACCAAGTCGAAGGACCAAAATCCATGAACAGATACAAACTTTTGTCATCCCCATACTTTATGCTTACTCAATTCCAGAAGTGAATAACTTTGGTGAAATTACTTCAAAGGGTAAAAGCCCCCTCCAAAAGTACAAAACAAATTATTCAAATGTAAGGCTCCCATAGCACTATGACACCCACGTATCCTCCCACACTGAGCCCCCATACTTACATACACAAGCAGCAGCGAGGAGACGGCAGGCCAGGTATGGGGGATCACAGGTGGGGAAGGAGGGCTGGATGATGTAGTTAGCAAAGGTAATGGCGATGATGGCCTGACTAGTAGGCTCAACAATTAGCAGTGACACCCACAGGCGGATAAAGGCAATGAAACCCCCAAAGGCCTCGAGAATATAAGCATAGCTGGCCCCTGACTTGGTGATGGTGGTCCCCAGCTCCGCATAACAAAGGGCACCCACAACAGAGAAGAGTCCGCCAATGGCCCACACAACCAGTGACAACCCATAGGAGGCAGTGTGTCTCAGCACACCCTTGGGAGAGACAAAAATCCCTGAGCCAATCATGTTGCCCACCACCAGGCTAACTCCATTCAGCAGGGAGATCTCCTTCTTCAGTTGCATAGTTTCTGGGGACCCTGTCGGTGGTGAGGTAACATCTTCTTCCACTTTGGGCTGACTGGCACCAGGGAGGAGATGGTAGGTGGGCAGAGGGTTCTCAGTCTCCTTGGTTTCCATGGCAAATAGTTCTGGCACACTCGTGTTTACTGCAGCCTGGCAAAGAAAACAAATACATCACATCTAGGGCAGGAACGGGTAAAGCTCTGGTTCAGACACAAGGCAGGCAGATACTTGCCCGCTTCCACTGAGGGACAACAAGCCACACACACAATAAAATAGGCCTAAGTTCCTGCCACAGTAAACAGGGAGATAAAGAACTCCACTGCTCCTGAGGAGAAGAAATGATGAAAGCTCAGACATGATCTGGTGATGACTTCCATCAAAATATCTGTCTTACTGCCCAAAGTAGCCTAGAACTCACTGGGTTAGTCCATAGCACAGATTCTACATAAGCATTGATTTTAGTCTCCTCTTCCCGGCTTAAATCCCACAAACCTGTCTTGCAGAGAAGACCTGAGTCCCTATAGCAGGTACAAATCATTCATTTGCCTGAAAAGCCTCTCATTATCCATGCAAAGTAAGGCTGTTCAATCAGTTCTAACACAAAGAGGGACTCGGACTCGGCGCTCAAACCATACAAAAAAACTTGGGCAGTGCCCAGCCATACACAGGTAGCTGCAACTTCTCACTGGCCAGCAAAGAACATCCGCAGGTGGAGGGGAGGATTAAGACAATAAAAATATACTGCTATAATGGGCCGGCGAGATGGTTCAGTGGTCTAAAGCACCTGCTTAGGAAAACTTAGGAACTGGAAGGACCGCTGTTCAATTCCCGGCACCACATGCTGTGCCAGCCCCAGCCCCAGGGCAGGCTGAGCCAGCCATAATACAAAAATAAATAAATAAATAAATTGGGGAAGAAAAAAAAAAGAATATACTGCTATTGCAGAAACTGGACCAAGGAGATAATCTTGACAAAAATACACACCTTGCTGGCACAGCAGCAAACACCTGTAATCCCAGCACTCAGGAAGATGAGGCAGGAAGATCACTGTAAACTGGAGACCAGCCTGGGTTACATAATGAGTCCAGGCCAGCCTGAACTACATAGTCAGCCCTGTCTCAAAAATGTTTAAAAAAAGGGCTGAAGCAACAGTTCAGTGGTATAAATGCCTGCCCAGCAAGCACAAGCACCAGGGTTTGATTCCTGGTACCGCATGCCTATAATCCCAGTGTGTAGGGGGGCGAGGGGGGAGGAGACAGGATCACCGCGAGTCTGAATGCATAGCAGTCCAAGCTGGATAGCAAGAAATAAATAAATAGATAGATAGATAGATAAATAAATAAAAGATTTTTAATTTTTTTTTTTTAGGGAAGGGTTTACAGGATGTTCTGGGTCTCTTTACTATTCTATCGGACTCCTAGTGATCCCCCTATTTACAGCCTCCCAAGAGCTGGGATTACAGCCACCACGCCGTGTTAGCATGCCCCCGGGGGTGCCCCCGCAACCCCCATTCTGCGCCTGCTTGCAGGTGCTTTAATCCGTTGAGCTATTTGGCCAACCCTTAAAGATTTTTTAAAGAAAATACACCCTGGCTTGTGGCTGTGTCTATAACACCTACCTTACTCCCCACATCTCGACCAGCCTATTCAACAACTTCTTTTTCTTAAATACCTCTCCCAAAAAGGTTAGATAATAAAACAAGATAAAGGAAGAACATCCAGAGACAACATAACCTGAGGCTAACTTGTCATTGGCTTATTTGATGGCCTCCTCCCACTATTCCTTATAAATATCTGGGGCTGCAAAGATTCTTCCAAAATAGTACCCAGGAATCTTCCCATGCAACCCAAGCTATAAAGCTTCTCTTAGCCACAGATCTCCTTTTGGAAAGCATCCCATTGATTGATGGCATACAGACATCCACTACCTTTGGATTAGAGTTGAGCTAACACAGAAACCTCACGGAAGTTGAGTTCCACATTAACCTACATACGAAAGACCCAGAATGCATCAGAAGAAAAGTACCTTTCTGACTCCATACCCTCAATTCCTGTGCAGGATGAACTTCAGATTCCCTAAACCTACTTCATCTTCTAGAGAAAGTAATCTAGCAGGCTATAAAGTGATCTTAAGGCCAGCCTGAGCTGCATAATAAAACCCTGTTTCAATAAGACACACACAAAAAAAAGGCCAGCCAGAGCCAGGCATGTGCATGTCTGTAATCCCAGAATTTGGGAGGCTAGGCAGGAGGATCAGTGTGAGTTCAAGACCAGCCTGGGCTACACAAGTGAGTTAAAGGCCAGCCTGAACTGCATAGCAAGACCCTGTCTCAAAAAGACAAAAAAAAAAAAAAAAAAAGGCCAGCCATATAGCTCAAGGGATTAAAGCACCTGCAAGCAGGGGCAGGAGCCGGTTAGATCTCAGGCCTGCAGCTGGCCCCCAGCCCCAGCCCTAGCCCTGCCCCTGGGGCACGATCATGCCCAATTGAGACTGGGCATGGTGGTACACACCTGTAATCCCAGCTCTTGGGAGGCTGTAAATAGGCAGATCACTAGGAGTCCAGTAGAGCAGTGAGACCCTGAACACCCTGTAGACCCTTCCCTAAAAAAATACAAAAAAAAAAAAAAAGTCAAACACGTAGCTCAGTGGTACAGTGCTTACTTAGCATGGATGAGAACCTGGGTTCAATCCCTAGCACCACCACCTCACACACAGACACATGTAGAAACAGGACAATATGTCATCTTCCCAAAAGTTTCTCATCTACTCAGCATAGATTTATGTGGCAGATTCTGGATTCACTGAGCTCAGAGCAAGGGAACTACGGTCACTGAAGAGTAAGGAGTTCTCAGAGAAAACTCCATTCTCCACAAACGCCCACCCTATGTTCGTACCTTACCTGTCGCAGTCCTCTTCCAGAGTCTGTACCTGAGCCCAAGTGAAAAAGCTCCTCTAGGACACTAGCAGCCTTCCCCAGGCCCACAAGAACTGGGCCAGCCTATGCATGCTTAGATGAGGCTAGGCTTTCTTTTCAGACTCACAGCTTTCCCTAGGTAAGCTTGGGAGAACATATTTGTTATCACATGACTGTCAGGTGAGCCCCTAGGCATTCCAGGGAACAAAACCAGTAAACAGTTTAAGAAGCCTTTAATCTCTTGTAAAAGTCAGGGAAAAGAGACCAAATTCTCCTTTCTTGACTTTGCCTTTCTTAACGTAACTCAACAGAGACAAGCCCAGAAGCCCTATCCCAACAACCACTCCAGCGTCCTCTACTCCATCAGACCCTACGTGGAGACCTAAGGCTAGGGGCTGGGATGAGTAGGTGTTCCTTCAGTGTCCATACAACCTAACACTGGTGTCTCTGATGGGCTTTATTAAGTATGTCTATTCACTAGTGAAACTACAATATCAAATAGTTTATTTGGAGGGGCGGGATTTAATCACAGCCCCACAGTATCTCACCTAGCCTTAGCATCTAAATGAGAGATAAAGTTCCTACTGCATTTTTGGAAGGACTCCTCCTTCAGCTAAGGAGAACGGCAGAGTCACAGACAACTGAAAGCAAGTAAGGCTTCTTTATCTGCATTCAGTAACAAAATACAAGCTGGGCATTGTGGCGCGCCTATAATACCAGCACCTGAGAGGCTGAGGCAGGAGCATGAGTGTGAGCTGAGACCAGCCTGGGCTACAAAAGTGAGCTCAAGGCCAGCCTGAACTGCATAGTGAGACCCTGTCTCAAAAAGACAGAAAAAAAAAAAAAAAAAAAACAATTGTCAGTAGAAGCCTGTCCTTTGGCCAAAATAATTAAGAGTCCTTATCTCTTAGATAAACACCCAGGCACAGAGTTGTGACGCAACTCCGCAGGCTCTCTGAGAACAGATGGTTAAGTCCCCGGCTGCACTGGCCATACAACCTCGAGGCCATCCTTCAGCTCTTCTCTACAAGGTGTATGATTAAATATCCCCAGTAACATGCTTATCCTATTCTTGCTACTTTCTAGGGTACTGCTAGAAGTCCTCTTTCATGTCTTTTGAGGTGTGATCAGTCAGGCATGGGGGTACATGCTTGTAATTCCAGGACTCTAGGAGGCTGAGGCAGGAGTATCAGAAGTTCAAGTCCAACCTGGACAACTCAGTGACTTAGTGAGACCCTGTCTCAAAATAAAAAAGGGCCAGGGGTGTAGCTCAGTAAGAAGGCCCTCAGTTTAATCTTGAGTACCCACATACCAAACGAACAAACAAAAAAAATGTGCTTATAGGCTGCTACTAAGTGCTATCTTAAAAAGGCAAATATAGCTCAGAGGCACAGCACCTGCCTGGCACGTGTGAGGTCCAGAGTTCAATTCCCATTACAAAAAAAAAAAAAAAAAAAAAAACAGGGTAATAAAAACATTATGGTTGGGGCCAGGGATATAGCTGACGGGCACAGCACCTGCCTGGTAAGCACAAGGTTCCGAGTTCGATTCTTGGAACAAAAATAAAATAAAGTAATATAGATAGATGATAGATAGATAGATAGATAGATAATAGATAGAATGTGCTCATGCATCTTGCTCACCAGATCTGGCATCATGCAACTTCTGGCTCTTCACAAAATCAGTGTGACCATGACAGGTAAACATTTTTAATTGATTCAAGACATCAAGACAACTAAGACAGCACAACTAAAGCTACTCACAAAAGAGGACTTCCAGAACTGCTTCAGAAAGTGACAATGTTGTCGGCAGCTGAATTAGATAGAAATATTATAGGCAGTCAGACAGGGCCAGGCCCTTAAGGAGACAAGATGGAGGACAAGGTGACTGTGCAACTTGGGAAGATGGGAAGAGACAGACACTCCAGTAGTGGGCCAGACTTGAAGGCAAACAAGTAAACAGAAGCAGCCACATACCTCTCTAGTATCAATCACCTTGAAAGAGCCTAAATGAGTCACTAGCCCAACCCCCAAGAGGAAGACCCTGTCCCGTATTCATGCCCACTTGCTATGTGACTCACTTCCTCATTTGGTACTGGATTTGATCAATTTTACCTGAGCAATGGTGCTTGTAATCACATTGGTTGACCATAGTTTTGTCCCACGTCATGCCCACCTAAGCAAGTTTCCATGTTCTCCACCACCTTAAACTGGCCTCACCACATGGTTTTCCTTTATAAAAGTCCCTGGAAGAGACAGCTTCCTGGAGACCACGCGCTGGGGGGGGGGGGGGGGGGGGAG
>PVKN010005234.1:0-20346 GCA_004027915.1 Capromys pilorides | reverse complement strand
CTGAGCCTTCCTAAGCAGGCGCTTTAGACCACTGAACCATCTCGCCAGCCCTCCTGTCTCTCTTTGGACAGGAGCTTTTTTTTCTTTCTTTCTTTTTTTTTCTTTTTTTTTCTTGCGGGACCGGGGTTCGAACTCACAATCTTGCACTTTCCAGGCAGGCACTTGTGCCACAGAGCTATCTTCCCTTTTTTTTTTTTTTTTTTGTCCTTTTGAGACAGATTCTTGCTATGCAGTTCAGACTGGCCTTGAGCTCATTTTTGTAGCCCAGGCTGGTCTCATACTCACACTGATTCTCCTGCCTCAGCCTCCCAAGCTCTGGGATTACCAGTGTGCGCCACCACGCCAACAGCTTTGTTTTGTTTTGTTTTGTTTGCGGGACCGGGGTTCAAACTCACAATCTTGCACTTGCCAAACAGGCACTTATGCCACGGAGCTATCTCCCTGACAGGAGCTTTCTTTCCCCCAGTAAATATATTCTGCTCATAACCTCCATTTGTTCCTAAAATTTATTCTTTGATTTTAGAGAACACGAACTCATCCCAGGTATCTTTGAAATCTGGAGTTTGATTTCTTTCCCCTATATCATTTGGAGGTTTCCTGTATTATTTGACGGTCATCCACCCAAGATCAATTTTTTTTCCCTGTATCACTCTTCCTTCAACCTCCCATGGGCTAAGATCACAGGCCTGTGCCACCAAACCCAGCTAGCCACATTGACCTTTTATGGGCATCAAATCAGACAATATAGAAGCCTTTAATAAAACCCTTCCTTAGTAAGGTTAACAATGCTGCAAGACAAATTCTGGAAGCAAGGAGGAGCAGGAAAAGAGGTAAGCTCATTTCACTGGAAGATAAAAACTAGTATAAAATAACAAGAAGTCCTCAACTTCTAGCTTCTATTTAGAATATAGAAAGGTGGAAAAATAATTGTTCTCACTCAATGACAAAAAAAAGCCACAAAAGCATAATTCTTTTTACTTTTAATTTTTCTGGTTTATTTGTTTGTTTGTTTATTTTATATATTATGGCCAGCTCAGCCTGCCCTGGGGGTGGGACTGGCACAGCATGTGGTGCTGGGGATTGAACTGAGGTCCCTGTGGTTACCTATGCTTGCCTAAGCAGGCACTTTAGACCACTGAGCTATCTCACCAGCCCCTTCTGATTTATTTATTTGAAGGGCTAGCCAAATAGCTCAGTGGATTAAAGAGCCTACAAGTGGGGGAGGCATCATCCCTGGGACTCCAGCGCTGGCCCCACCCCCTGGGTCAGCTGAGCAGGCAATTGAGACTGGGTGTGGTGGTGCGCACAGGTAATTCCAGCTCTTGGGAGGCAGTAAACAGGCAGGTTACTAAGAGTTCAATCTAGTAGTGAGACCCAGAACACCCTGTAGACCCTTCCCTAAAATAAAAATAAATAAATAAATAAATGCATTTATTTGATACAGGGTCTCCTCACACAGTTGGGACACATAGTGATCCTCAGTCTCAGCCCCACTTAGTGCTGAGATTACAGGTGTGAGCCACCATGCTCAGTTTCAGGTACGGCACTACATGCGGTACTGGGGTTGGAACTCAGGTCATTGAGCTTGCCAGGCAGGCACTTAAACTGCTGAGCTATCTTCCGAGGCCTAATTTTTTTTTAAAAAATAGTATAAACTTTTTTTTTTTTTAATTTTATTATTATGGCTGGCTCAGCCTGCCCTGTGATGGGGCTGGCACAGCATGTGGTGCCAGGGATCGAACGTTGGTCCCTGAGGTTGCCTAAGCTTTCCTAAGCAGATGCTTTACACCTCTGAGCCATCTTGCCGGCCCAAAGTAGTATAAACTTTACTCGAAAACGTAAACATGAAAAGTGAAGGGGAGCAGGGCGTGGTGACGCTGGGATTACAGTACTTGGGAGGCTGAGGCAGGAGGATCGATCGCTGTGAGTTCAAGAACAGCCTGGGCTACAAAAGTGAGCTCAAAGCCAACCTGAACTGCATAGTGAGACCCTGTCTCAAAAAGACAAAAAAAAAAAAAAAAAAAAAGTGAAGGGGCCAGGGATATATAGCTCAGTAGCGGAAGTGCCTATCTGGCAAGTGCAATGTCCCAAGTTTGATCCCTGGTACAAAAGAGAAGAGGAGAAAGGAGAGAAGAGAGGGGAAAGAGGAGAGAGAAGAGAGGGGAGAGAGCCAAGAGAGAAGGGAAAGGGAAGAGAAGAAAGGGGAAGGGGGAGAGAGAAATTGGGTCTGCAAAACAAGCTCAGGCCAAGTAAAAGAGAAAAAGCAAGATAAAAGTGCACCCTGGAGGAGGCAGGCTGGGCTACGGTTAGGAAAGACAGGGGGCCAGGGAGATAGCTCTGTGGCACAAGTGCCTGCCTAGCAAGTGCAAGGTCATGAGTTCAAAGCCAGGTCCCGGGGAAAAAAAGGAAAGACACAATAGTCTAAAACCATAACCAGAAAGCAGGGGTTACAGGACAACAAAGTCAACTGAGATGGAAGGGAAGACAGGCACATTCAAAGTCCAGCTTACCTGTGTAGTGGGAAAAACCATGAGATCAGTATACAATGGGAAAGAAAAATCAACAACAATCTTTAATAAATAGCTGAGCACAGTGATGCTAACCTGTAATTCCAAAGATCCAGAAGGCTGAGGCAGGAGGACTTCAATTCAAGCTCAACTTAATACAGGGTAAAAAAAAAAAAAAAAAAAGACTGGAGCCATATCAATCCCAAGAACTGAAAAAAAGAATGAATGCTGAATTGTAAACCCCTTGGAAAAAGGCAGTTACCCCCTGGCAGCTGAGCCAGGGGAAAACAAAACAATCCCTCCCTGTCTGGGAAGTCAGGAAATTTTGATCAAGACCACTGAAGGTGTCTTCCTCCTGGAGAGGACACAATCACAATCAGAAAGATCTACCCCCTAAGCTCAAGAACATGTTCCCTAAAATTGGGGTTGAGCCTGGATGACAGGAAAGAATCTCCTTATTCCCCAGGACCAGATAGAAAACACCCAGGCACAAGGCATGGCTATCTGACGATGGGGGGGTGGTGGACTGCACCCTGAGAAGAGCTAAAGCTCAGGTAGAGCTCGGCTAAGAACCCTCCATTCTACCACAGCAAACCAGCCCCATGTTCAAGGAGCCACTAGAGGAAACTAAAGGTGTGGTTCTCTATGGTACCATAGAAACAAAGCTAAACACAATTCTAATCCTGACTCACTCTCATACAAGCAACACTCACTTCCCAAAATAAATTCCTATCTCCACTCTTCCATTGCCTGACAGTCAAAAACAAAGTATAAGCAATACAGAAATAACGACAGAAGTCCACTCTCAAGATGCAAAGTAATCAAGAGGACCACACCTAGAGGTGACCTAGATATTCGAAATCAAATAGGTAATTTGAACTATGATGGGGTATAGCTCAGTGGTAGAGTATTTGCCTAGCATAATTGAGATTGTGGGTTGAAACCCCAGCACTGCCCAAAAGTAAAAGAACTATGATAAATATGACAAAGGCTTGAGACTGGGCATGGTGGCACATATCTATAATCCCAGCTCTTGGGAGGCTGTAAACAGGTGGATCACTAAGAGTCTCATCTAGCAGTGAGACCCTGAACATCCTGTAGACCCTTCCCTAAAATAAAAAAATAAAATAAAATAAAAAGATAAAGGCTATAATGAAAACGTTAGGCAGCAGGTAGGAATAAATGTGGAATTTTAGCAGAAAAAAAATTATAAAAGTCAAAATGGAAAAAATAAAACAAAGACAAACATGTAAGAGACACAGGATAATCTCAAACAATATAAAGTAAACACTTCTTTAAAATTGGTTTAGCTGGGCGGGCAACATAGCTCAGAGGCCTAAAGCGCCTGCTGAGGCAAGCTTAGGCAACCACAGGGACGCTGCAGCATCACATGCTGCGCCAGCCCCACCCCCAGGGCAGGCTGAGCTGGCCATAACACACACACACACACACACACACACACACACACACACACACACACACAAACAAACGTGTTTTAGCCAGGCGTGGTGGTGCACACCTGTAATCCCAGCACTTGAGAGGCTGAGGCAGGAGGATCAGTGAGAGTTTGAGACTAGAATGAGCTACAAAGTGAGCTCAAGGCCAGCCTGAACTGCATAGCAAGACCCTGTCTCAGAAAGATGAGAGAGCATGAGCACACAAGGCAGGCAGGCTGGGGAGATGGGGAGATAGCTGTAATTGCCTGCCTGCCAAGAGCACAGACCCAGGTTCAATCCCCAATACCACACCTGCAACACCTGTAATCCCAGTGCTGGGAAGGCTGAGACAGGAAGATCATGAATCCAAGCTGTACAGTGAGACCCCATACCAAATAGACAGACAGACAGACAGATTAAATTGGTTTGTCCACACTGGGGAGGCTGAGGAAAGCAGATTGCACAAATTCCAGGCCAACCTGGACTACACAGTGAAATTCTGTCTTTAAAAAAACCAGCAAAAGGGCCGGCAAGATGGTTCAGTGGTCTAAAGCGCCTGCTTAGGAGGGCTCAGGCAACTGCGGGGACTGCAGTTCGATTCCCGGCACCACATGCTGCGCCAGCGCCACCACCAGGGCAGGCTGAGCCAGCCATAAAATGAATAAATAAACAAACAAACACAACAAGCAAACAAATAAATAAATAAATAAATAAATAAAATTTAAAAAAAAAACCAGCAACAAAATTTTTGTGCTTTTTTGGTCTATGTTTTGTAGTTTCTGTTGTTGTTTTTGGTTTTTTGAGACAGGATTTTGCTCTGTAGCTCAGGATGTCCTTGAACTCACTATCTAGCTCTGGCTGACCTCAAATTTGTGGCAACCTGCCTGCCTCAGCTTCTCAAGTGCTGGGATTACAAGCATGCACCACTACGCCTAGTAAAAGTTGTTTATTTTTAATTGCTTAGAATATAATTGATGGAGCCTGGGATATAGCTCAGGGATACAGCTCCTGCCTACCGAGGATGAGGTCCTGATTTCAATTCCCAATACAAACAATAACAAAAAAAATCCCAATACATAACTGATGGTGAAAGCAAAAGCAGTAGCTATAAACCGGATCTACAGCACATGTAAAAGTGAAGTACCTAGTGACAACAGCACAAAGAATGGGAAAGATGAACGGCAGAATACTTTTACAAGAGTCTTCTATTATGGGTAAAATATAGGATTTTTTTTTTTTTTCTTTTTTTTTTTTGTCTTTTTGAGACAGGGTCTCGCTTTGCAGTTCAGACTTGTCTTGAGCTCACTTCTGAGTTCAGGCTGGTCTCGAACTCACACCAATCCTCCTGCCTCAACCTCCCAAGTGCTGGGATTACAGGCGTGCACCACCACGCCCGGCTTTAGGATTATTTAAAGGTACACTATTGGGGGCCGGGGAGATAGCTCTGTGGCACAAGTCCCTCCCTGGCAAATGCAAGGTTGTGAGTTTGAACCCCAGTCCTGCCAAAAAATAATAAATAATAGTAATAATAATAATAATAATAATAAAATAAAGGTACACTGTTAATAATTAAAGATTTAATTTTAAAACATAATTAAAGATTTATAACACTGAAGGTATAATTTAATGGCAGCACACTTGCCTAACATGCAAAAGACTGTAAATTCAATCCCTAGTATAACAAAAACAAATACATATATACCTACATTAATAAAACTAAGGCAACAAAAAGAAAGCAAAAGAGGAGGCATAAATAATAAGCCAGAGGACTGGCAAGATGGTTCAGTGGTCTAAAGTGGCTGCTTAGGAAAGCTTAGGCAACCACAGGGACTGCAGTTCAATCTCTGGCACTAAATGCTGCGCCAGCCCCACCCCCAGGGCAGGCTGAGCCAGCCATAAAAATAAAACAATCATCATAATCATCATCATCATCATAAGCCAGCATCATGGCCAGCCAAATAGCTCAGCAGATTAAAGAGCCTGCAATCAGGCACAGGGGAAAAGGGTTTCAGGCACAGGGGAAAAGGGTCTGATCCCCAGGCCTGCAGGGCAGGCCCTGCCCTTAGGGCACACTGAGAGGGCAACTGAGAGTGGGTATGGTGGCGCACATCTGTAATTCCAGCTCTTGGAAGGCTGTAAACAGGCAGATCACAAAGAGTCCAATCTAGTAGTGAGACCCTGAACACCCTGTGGACCCTTCCCTAAAATAAAAATAAATACATAATAAGCCAGCATCAATAATAATAATAATAATAAGGCCGGCCAGATAGCTCAGCGGATTAAAGTACCTGCTTAGGTAGAGGCAGGGGTTGGAAGTTCATCCCTGCCCTGCCAGTGCTGGCCTTACCCCTGGGGCATGCTGAGACTGGATTGAGACTGGGTGTGATAGTGTGCACCTGTAATTCTTGCACTTGGGAAGCTGCAAACAGAAGAATCACTACAAGTCCGATCTGTGCAGTGAGACCCTTAGACCCTCCCTCCTCTTAAAATACAAAAACAATAATAATACAAGAGATAAAACCATCACAATTTAAGTGCAGCTCAGGCTATAATCACACCACTCTGGGAGGTTAAGGCAGGAGGATTGTAAATTTGGGACCAATCTAGGCAATTTAAGGAAACTCTGTCTCAAATTTAAAAATAAAATAGAGGGTCGAGGAGATAGCTCAGTGGCATAAGTGGCTCCCTTGCAAGTGCATGGTCCTGTGTTCGATTTTCGATACCAAGAAGAAAAAAAAAGGCTGGTGCTGTAGCTCAATCTAAAAGACCTAGGTTCAATTCCGATACTGTAAGAAAAACAAAAAATTCAGAATCATGTAAAATAATCCAAAAGTAGAAGAAAAAGGAAAAAAGGGGGAACAGAGTATAGAACAAACAGAAAAAACTATTTTTCTAGGACGGCAGATCATTATGTCATTACTTACATTAAATATAAATGATCTCTGGGCCGGCGAGATGGTTCAGTGGTCTAAAGCGCCTGCTTAGGAAAGCTCAGGCAACTGCAGGGACTGCAGTTCGATCCCCGGCACCACATGCTGCGCCAGCCCCCACCACCAGGGCAGGCTGAGCCAGCCACAAAATAAATAAAATAAAGAAACAAACAAACACAACAAGCAAACAAATAAATAAATAATTTTAAAAAAAATTTAAAAATAAATAAATAAATAAATAAATATAAATGATCTAAACACAACAAGTGAAAGAATATCGAATTAGGTAGGTTAGCCAGGCATGGTGGCGCACGCCTGAATTGCATAGTGAGACGTCCCAAAAACACACACACACACACACACACACACACACACACACAAAAACACATTAGGTAGGTTAAAATCGCAAATCTTAGCCAGGTGTTGTGGTGCTTGCTTGTAGTCCCAGCACTGGGGAGTCTGAGGCAGGAGGATCAGCAGCAGTTTGAGAGAGAGAGACAGAACGAAGCTATTTTCCTTTGTAAAATCTAAATTTTACATACTCATTAGAGGCAGCCCTCAATTACTGAGATCCATCATAGTCACAGGACAATGTGACTGAAGCAATCAACTGAAACTTCATCAGAAAACTACTCTGGTCACCTCAAATCAGGCGTGTCGAGCAGCTGCTGCTCCCCACCCTCCTAAAACCTGGGAGCACTGTTTGCATAACTAGTGTAGAAACAGCTCCACAGATTTCAAGACTTTAGAAACAAAGAGATCGGTAAATAAAGAAGAAAAATAAAGGAAAGGAAAGCAGAGAGGGAGGGGAGGGAGGGGAGGAAAAGGAGACAACGCAAAAAGAAGTTTCAGGAAGATCAGACTCATAACTGGTACACTTTTCGTCTGTAATAAAAATATGTTCACAGCCAGATAAAGGAAGGAGGTAAAAACAAGGAAGATAAAAGAAAATCAGGCTTGCGGTTTCTCACGTTTGCCAGGAAAGAAAAATCAAACTTATCAACTCAAATAACAGTCCGCCGCCAAATTCAGGAAGCAAATGCCATCACATATCACAATAGGACAACAGTACTGCGGGCAGCCTGGGGAGTTTCCCGATGGGCCCCCACCAGACAAAAAGAGGTGAAAATGACCTCAGGAAGTAGTTACAGGTTTAGGTTTGCTCCTCCTCCATCTTCAAATAAGGAAGCAGTTCTCAGAAATAAGGCACCACAGGGCTGAACCTTCTGCCACTATGCCGCAGGATTAGCTGGAAGGGGCAGGGTGCCCCACTCCATTCAGGGCCAGAGAGAGACTGAATTCTTTTTAACTATGTCACTAAGCACACTGCCCAGTGCCGAGAGAGTTTCTCCACGACATCTGTTAAGTTAGATGTTGATTCCTATTTATACTGACCATTACACAACACTGTTGGCTTAGAGCTCAGTGGAGAATTTCAAAATGTTTTTTACAAATATCTCCTGGTAAATCAGGCGTGGTGGCGCACGCCTGTAATCCCAGCACTTGGGAAACTGAGGCAGGACTGGTACGGTTCGAGACCAGCCTGGTCTACAAAAGTGAGCTCAAGGCCAGCCTGAACTGCATAGCGAGACACGGTCTCAAAAAGACAAAAAAAGAAAAAAAAAAAATTTAAAAAATCTCCTGGTATATATCTTGAGATGGTCAAATGAGATACCTGGACACTTGGAAACGCCAGAAGCGCCACAGTGAAGAGGAGCAGCCCGCTCCGGAGCTCCAAGTCCCGGCACCAGCAGGCTGCGGTAGCCCCACGCAGCTCGGCGTCCGCCTTGCACGCTCACGCCACGCTCGCAGGCTCGCCCACGCGTCGCGCTCCGCGGGCGGCCGCGCACCCAGGCGCTCGGTCAGCGTCACATTCCGTCGTACGCACTCAGTCTCCCTCACACAGCCTCTCCTCCAAGCTCACCGCCTCTCTCAGCCTCGGGCTCTCGCCCACGGTTTTTCCTTCACACGCGACCTCCCTCACGCGGCGGTTTTCACTCGCTCCCCGAGTCACCTTCACGCCCATCGTTTTTCACATACTCACAAGACCCCAGCCGCGCACTTTGGGCCTCCCGCATCCCTAAGCTCACGCCCACGTTCCTTCCCAGTCCCTCTCGCTTCCTTCCCAGCCTCACCCTCTCGCCCGCAGCGCCCCTCACGCGGTGGAGGCCCGGCGACCCCGCGCCGTTTCCGGCCGGCATCCCGCACGCGGCGGCGGCTGCGCGCAGCGTTCTGCTCCCGCGAGACGCGGTCTCAGCCCCGCCGGCTCCGCGTCCCCTCGTCCCGGGGTCTCCCGCGCCCTGCAGCCCTGTTCTCGTTCTCCCGCGGCCCGGCCCGTTACGTCTGGTGACCAGGGGCAGCCAGGATGCTCTGTCGCTCTGCCGCCAAGGCCGCTAGGCCCCGCCCCCGCCACGTCACCTGCCGCCGGATCGCGACAGGACGCGCCGCGTCGGGACAGGACTCGGCGCCAGCGCCGCTGGGGTGTCGCTTCCGGACTCCAGAGGTCGCCGCGGCCTCAGGCTGTCGTACCCCCTGTGCGCAGTCATTGGCCGCCCCTGGGCCCAGGACCTCGCCCTGCACGGCCACTGCCCGACCCTACTCGCAGTCACAGGGGCTCTCCGCGGGACTCCACCTGGGCATGCACCTTCGCAGAGCTCTGCAGGGCCCCCGCGTTGTTTCCATCTGTCTCTGGCCAGCCCCACACCCAGGAGGACCCAAGTAGTTTAAACAAGGCACTCCAGCCTCCACACCCAGGTCATGGCCAGCCTAGGTACCCCGGAAAGACACACACCCCCTCTAGGATTTGTACTCCCACACTCATTCCAGCCTCAAATCCACTGAGCTCCACAGATGCAAACACCGTGGGCTTCCTTAGCCAACCTCAAGCCTCCCTGGAGCCCTGTTCTCATTTTGCGTGACCCTAAAGACACCCCTCTTGGGAGAGCTGTGCCCTGCTGCCTGTCCTCTTTCTCTCCTTCCTGGTTCCCTCTGGTACCTCCCAGACTGCCTAGGCCTTCTGCTCTCCTGGGCTCCTGAGCCCTCTCTCTTTCTTGGTATCTGGCGCACATCGCACATACTCCCTCTAGGGCTATGCAGTCATTTTTCCTACCTGGTACTCACATCTGCACATCCTCTGGCTCCAGACTATGTCCAAACCCTTGCTCTCTTCCACTCAGGGGCTCAACCAGGAAAGCGCACTGACTGTTCTTCCTTTCCAGATGAGATTGGGCATGGCCATAGACCCTCTTTCCAAGACCTGTATCCCATGGTTTCCCTGTCCCAGCTACAACTGATATAGGGGAATGAAACTGCCAACGAACGTAAAGGAACCTGGGACAAGTTCATGTTCTCTGAAACTAAAGAATGAATTTTAGGAACAAACCCCTGAACTGTCTCTTCCAGGGACTTTTATAGAGTAAAACCATGCGGTGAGGCAGGTCTAAAATGGGGAACATGGGAACTTGCTTAAGTGGGTATGAGGTGGGACAAAACTGTGGCCAACCAGTTAAGGTTACAAGCACCAGGGCCTGGGGAGATAGCTCGGTGGCACAAGTGCCTGCCTGGCAAGTGCAAGGTTGTGGGTTCAAACCCTGCAAAAAAAAAAAAAGCACAGGTAAAATTGATTAAATCCAGGACGGAATGGAGAAGTAAGTCATACAGCAAGAGGCACGAATGTAGAACAGGAATTTATCCAAGTAGCCGGCCAGTTTCGGTTGGATTAGTGACTCTTCCCGGTTTCCTCAAGGTGGTGATCAACCCCAGATGCTTATCTTTGGGAGGTTAAGCATTTGTTCGATCTTTGATCTTTAGGTCTGGCCCGCAGTGGGAGCATCCGGCTCCCTTAGAGTTGCAAGGTATCTTGTCTTCCATGCTGTCTCCTTGAGGGCCTAGCCCTGTCTGACTGCCTATAATGTTTCTGTCTAATTCAGCTGCCTACAACACACTGACCTCCCAGTCCTTATCCTGTGCCCTCTAAGTTATCCCTCTCCTCAGGGTGTGCTGTAAAAATAGAGTGGAATGACAGTATCTATCTCCTCTGCCAAAAAACCCTTTCATCCTCCTCTGCAGGTCTGTGATGGTGATCCTTTGGGAATCTTCTGTTGGTACTGCCCTTGGCATTAGTGTAAATGAGTGTGTACATATGCAGGTCAGTAGAGTCTGATCCTTCATCTCTTGGACTGGTTCCTCCAGTCTCTTCCGGCAGGCAGAGGTGGCTCTCAATGACCTGACCATGTTACTCAATTACAGCCAGTCCACTTATCCTTGCAACTTCATACAAAATCTTGTTGGCTCCTAGACTACTGGCTTTGCTTTCTCACACTATGACACCAGCCTATCCGCTGAAAGCCTCCAGTGTACCAGGCATTGAATCCAACGCGCTCCAAAATTATCACCACTCCCAGGACCACCCTGCAGGATACATTTAAGCTGGGGTGAGGGGAGGTCAGGAGGCTGCCCAGGCTACTAGGCTAGAACTAGCAGAGCTGGGATTTGAACCCAGATGTTGATCCTGAAGCCCACTCTGACTCCATGCCTTCTCTGGAGCTGTGAAACCCATGATGACAGTGAAGTTAGAACAGGTTGGAGTGGATGGCTACAAGGTCACCACGGTAGCACAGGTTGCTGTCGAGAATGACCTGGAAATGAGGCTTTTTGTCAGGTTCTCATCTTTTTAGCAAGGCCAGCTACAACTGCACCTGTGTATCCTTGAATCCTCCAGCATCCTCACCCCACCACCTCTTTTTTAAAATTTTTTTTATTTAGTACAGGGCCTACAGGATCTCACTAGGTAGATCAGACTCTTAGTGATACACCTGTGTTCAGCCTCCCAAGAGCTCAGATTACAGGCATGCCACCACACGCAGTCTCAGTCACCCTCTCAGCAAGCCCCAGGGTGAGCCCCAGGGTGGGGCCGCATGCCAGAGATCAGAGCCCCAGCTTCTGGGATCTGCCTAAGCAGGCATTTTAGTCCACTGAGCTATCTTTCCGGCCCTCTCACGCTTTTCAAGGCCACCCCTTCCTTCCATAACTGGCTGACACTGTACATTAAAGGTGGTGTGCGATGATTCCAAGTGCCCTCTAGTGGCCCATGTGGTGGCTCAATGGAGATGGAAAGGCTCTGGGATCTGCACCACAAAGCCAAACCTGGGACTCCATTCCTATGCTTCTCTGCCTCAGACTCTCTTCATGTATCTCCATGTGGCTCTACCTCTTGGTCCCTGTCTCTACCCATCTCCCTCTGCCCCTAAATCTCAGCACAGTCTCTCTCCCTCCCTGTCCTCAAAGGGGGACATATGGCAGGTAGAAGAGCTGAAGAAACTAAGAAGGGTGGCATCTGAAACCCGTATGCTAAGGGCCTGAGTTCCATCTCCAGTTCCACAGAAAGAAAGAAAGAAAGAAAGAAAGAAAGAAAGAAAGAAAGAAAGAAAGAAAGAAAGAAAGAAAGAAAGAAAGAAGGAAACCCATATGCTGAGAGGACAGAAGCCAAGAAGGGTCGAGTCTAGCCAGGATGACTTGTAGGACTGTCCTTGTCCCCAGCCTCTCTGGCAGCACATGGGGCCTGCTGAGCAAGCAGGAACTGGGAGACAGCTGGAGCCCCAGCCCAAGAAGAATGCTTTAGGTCATGGTTTGTTTTGTTTTTATGTATTTGGTTGTTGCAGGGTCTCACTATGTAGCTCAGACTCCTGGCAATCCCGCTTTCAGCTTCCCCAGCACTGGGATTACAGGCCTGCACCACCACACCCAGACTCTGGCCCACTCCGCCTTCACGGGGCAGCGCTGGGGCAGCGCTGGGGCAGCATGTAATGCCAGGGATTGAACCTCAGTCCCTGTACTTACCTAAGTTTGCCTAAGCAGGCACTTTAATCCACTGAGCTATCTCGTCAGCCCGTAACTCATGGTTCTTGCTTTGAGAGGAACTAGATTTCAGGACACAGGGGAAGAGAACGAAGTCCAAAGGGCACAGGAGTCCTGCTTTAGTTCTAAGATAAAGGTCCAGCCCAAGCACCCCCTCTCTAGTCCCCTCATATACCCACCACCTCTGTCCTCCCATGCTTACAACAGATCCAAGACTAGAACATCTTACAGCATCCATAATACTTTATTGCCAGAGTTGAGGTACATCCTGCACAGGCCCCACAAGGAGCCCACCCCTCAGGACAAAAGGAGATAGGTGCTGGGCACATACAGAAGTCCGGCTCTAAGAAACCTTGTGGGAGAGTGGCAAAGCCCAGCCTGACAGTGGCTCTGAAAACTTCAATCTTGAGGCTGGATCTTAGTCTCAGCCTCTAGCTGGGTACCCATCTAGAGCCTACTGCCAGTAAGTAAAGCTCAGACTCTTCCCTCCCTGCTATCATGGGAAGATACATCCAGCATCTGTGGAGCAGACAGAAAACCCTGGGAGACCTAGCCTCCTGGCTCTATCAGGTGCTTAATCTCTAGGTTCATACCTCTGTTCTAGAAACCATGGACCTGCTTAGCAGAAGGTACTGAGCAGGAGCCCCACCACTTCTCAGCCCTGTGCCAGTCCAGATGAGTGGCAGTGGGGTTCACAAGAGAGCAGGTTGCCTCAGAGTTCTCTTTTTTTTACAAGTTCCTCAGAATGCCATGACACTGGGCCCTGCTTTCCTGGAACCACAATCCCAGAGCCAAGGGAGCCAGATTTAATACTGGGACCTACAGCACAACCAGAGATCAGGGCTCCTCATGGCCATCCGTTCCCCAATCCAGAACATGGCTGCTACTGCAGGCAAGAGAGGTAGGAATGAAATGAATGCTCCAAGGCCTGGGAGCCATGGAAAATAAAACTTCCCCTGCCTGCAGGGGAGTACCAGGCTATCCACCAGCGGGGCTACAGGAAAGCCAGCAACTTCAGCCATCCTTGTCTAGGACCAGGCTGGTATGAGACCAACGCATGGGAAGGGTCACCTGAGGGTCACAGAGCTCAGTATAGCCCTCACGGGAAGTCCAGGACCCAGTAGGCGAGTGTGGAAAGCCCACACGGTTAAGAGGAATGCATGGCCCTTGATCTGGGTGTTGGAGCCAGGTGCCAACCAACCACTGTGCCGAGCCAGTCCTGAGTGACAATTCCATCAGTAGCAGCCTTCTTTATGTCAAGTCTTTTGAGTCCATGCTCATCTATTCCTTGATCATGGTCACTGAATGACAATAAACAATAATGCTTCCCAGGGCAGATGCTTCATAGCCCAGGACCCAGGATCTTTATTGGCTGCAAATTTTGCTAAATTTATAATCCATGTAGCCGGGCGTGGTGTCACACATATGTAATCCCAGCCCTTTGGAGGCTGAGGCAAGAGAATCAGTGCAAGTTCGAGACCAGCCTAGGCTACAAAAGTGAGCTCAAGACCAGCCTGAACTGCATAGCGAGACCCTGTCTCAAAAAGAAAAAAAAAAGTTATAATCCATGACAGTTTCAGAGGCCATGAAAAGCCCGGTGACTGACTTGCCCATCCAAGCAGCCCTGCCTGACACAGGACTCAGGGCCCCAGCAGTACTTGTTTCAGGTAGGCCAGCGTGGTGGCATTGGCCAGCATCTGGATATGCTCACTGCCTGGTAGCTCCTGCAGTGACACTTGGTGCTCTTGGTATTTTTGCCAGGTCCGGCAATACAGGGCACTCTCCAAGTTCACAGTGCCGTCTCCATCACCAAAGCAGATTTTAGGGTCGCGATCAGGGAAGGTCTCATAGTAGAAGGAGTCTGGTGTGGGAACACCAGTGCCATAGAGGCAGTGCAGTGGCACACCCGGTGGCACCGTGGCTTCAACCAGCCCATCTGTGTTCTGCCGCATGAACCAGCCATCTTCAAAGCCAATGTCCTGGAAGAACCGGTGATAGTCCCGCAGCGTATAGTTGGCCGTGGGTGTGCGTACAAACACCTTCTCAGGTGACCAAGTGTGGTTGTAGGGCAGCAGCCAGCTGGTGGAGACCGCAGACCGCTGCTGCTCCCGGATCTTCAGCGACTCAATGACAGGGATCCGGTTGTTGTCTCCTACGGGGAGGAGGGCCTGTGAGTCTGTGCTAAGGAACGCAAGCTGGCTGGGCAGCAGGTTCCGCAGGCCTTCAGTCCAAGCCCCAGCCAAGGGCCCCTCCAGCCAACACTCCAGAAACTCTACACTTAAGCTGACCTATTCAGGTCCCTCAGCTACCCATCAGTACCCCACCCTGTAGGTAAAAGCAGGGAGACCATGGCCCCTCTGACTGGGGTAGGCTGGTTCTAGGACCCCTGAGGACAGGTAAGCCTTCGGAGTGCATGGACTTCCACCTCCCACCCCTTACTCCTAACCATGGACTAGGACTATCAGGGCCAAAAAAAAGTTTCCCAGCATCTGAGGAAGGCCTGAAAGGGGTTGGAACCTGAACTCCTCTTGGCTCCCTTTCTAAACAGAGAACCACACTGGACAGAGGTGATGGCTGGGATTATCTGAATGTCTGAGCCATGGGATTTCTATCCAGTCACTTGAGGGTCACTATGTGAAGAAGCACAGGGCCTAAGTTGAGCATAACTGATCAGTTGACCAAACAGGTCAGGTAGTGGCAGTGAGAGGTGGAAGCTCATAAGATGCTTGGCATGGCCTTGCTACATAATCCCCAAAGTAAAGGGCCCCTACCCAATTCTACCAGAGGGTAGAAAGTTTCCTCTCAGAGCAAGAAGCTCCACCCTACCGCTACACCTGGTAGGTCTATTTTTTCTCTTCTTTCTGTATTTTTGAGACAAGGTCTTGCTATGCAGCTCAGGCTGACCTTGAACTCACTTTATAGTCCAGGCCTTGAGCTTGCAGCAATCCTCCTGCCTCGGCCTCCCAAGTGCTGAGATTACAGGCGTGTTCCACCACAGCTAGCCCACAACTGGTAGTTCCTTTCTTTCTTTTTTTTTTTGTACCAGGAATTGAACTCAGGACCTTGCACTTCGCAGGCAGGTGCTGTGCTGCTGAGCTATATCCCTGGCCTGCTGGTAGGTTCTATCTTTTTTTTTTGAGACAGGGTCTCGCTATGAAATTCAAGCTGGCCTTGTGCTCACTTTTGTAGCCCAGTCTGGTCTCAAACTCACACCAATCTTCCTGCCTCAGTCTCCCAAGTGCTGGGATTACAGGCATGCACCACCACGCCCAGCCTTCTATCATTTTTATTTTCCTTTTTTTTTTTTTTAAGACACAGCATCACTATGTAGTTCAAGCTGGCCTTAAACTCACTAGGCGGCAGGAATGACAGCCATAAAAAACCAAGTGGAGGGGCTGAGGAGATAGCTCATCTGCGTAAGCACCTGCCTGTAAACACAAGGACCTAGGTTCGGTCCCCACTACCGCATGCTGTGCCAGTCCCACACCAGGGCGAAGCAAAGGGCCACTGAAACCAGGTACCAGCACTGAGAAGGCTGAAACAGGAGGATCACTACAAGTCTGAGCTACACGGTAAGACCCTACACCAAATACATAATGATGATGATGATGAAGATGATGATGATGATGATGATGATGTTATGGCCAGCTCAGCCCGACTTGGCGCAGCATGTGGTGCCGGAAATTGAACCGCAGTCCCTGTGGTTGCCTAAGCTTGCCTAAATAGGCACCTTAGACTGCTGAGCTATCTCACCGGCCCGCAAATACATAAATTTTAAAAAAAAGAATGCAAGTGGATTTCTGCAGAAGAAGAAGAGGGTGAGTTTTCCAACAGCCAGGCAAACAAGCAGGCCTGCAAGATCGGCACCTGCTTCCTCACTGCATTGCCCACAAAGGTACCTCCTGCCTGAGAAGGAGTGTAAGTCATAAATAGGAAATGGAAAAAAACAGGAAGGGGTTGCTCAGTTTCCCTCTTCTGGTGCAAAGGTGAGGATGAAGATGTAAGGACAAGAGCCGGGCATGGTGGCACACGCCTGTAATCTCAGCACTTGGAAGGCTGAGGCAGGAGGATCAGTGTGAGTTCGAGACCAGCCTAGGCTACAAAAGTGAGCTCAAGGCCAGCCTGACTGCATAGTGAGACCCTGTCTCAAAAAGACAAAAGAAAAAAGATGTAAGGGCAGGGTAACAGGGAATGGTGGGGAGAGGGAGAGGGGGAGAGGGAGAAAGAGAGAATAGGCAGTTCCAGTCAGGCATAGGGAATGGCGGTTTGATTCCCACAACCACCCTTAATGCAGCCTGAGCCATCCAAAAAAGCCCTTCTTAAAAATATTTGAAGCAAAAAAAAAAAAAAACCAAATACATATGTATGTGGTGACACATGTCTATACTGTACTCAAAAGGCTGAGGGGCAGGAGGATTGCTTTGAGTTGAGGCCAACCTGGGCTACAAAGTGTGTTCAAGGCCTGACTGAATTTCGTAGCAAGAGACCCTGCCTCAAAAAAAAGAAAAAAAGATAGTTCTAGAAGAGAGGAATGCTGACCCTGGGAAGAGACATGAAGGGTCCTGACTTAGCAAGAGAAAGAAAAAGGCATCTCTGGGACTGGTCCCCTCTCAGCCAGACAGGTCTTACCTGAGGCTAGGACACGAAAGGTCTTGGCCACTCCACCCCAGGGGGCACCCAGTGACACAAAGGCTCGGATATATTTGTCCTTCCAATCTTGTGGCTGCCGTTGTAGAAAATACAGTGTGTACATGTTGCCCATGCTGTGGGCCACCAGCACTACAGGGCCCCCGTAGAGGTGGTACATCTCCTCGATCATCTCTCGGAGGGCCAGGAAGTAGGCCTTGTTCTCATCTGTGGGCGAGAGTCAGGGAGAGGGCAGAAGGAAGGATCCTGGGCCCCGAGTCACGGTCTGTCCCTCAGGCAAGACCCAGGTCTATGGGGTAGAGAGCGCTAAGGCCCCAATTCCATTAAGAGAGGATGAGAGGTTCCCTTTCCACCCCCAGGGTTCAGAGGCCCAGGTGCCCTTAGACCAGAGATGGGGAAGGACAAGAATGACTCGGGCTGGTCAGGGGCTCTAACTTCTTGGCTGGATACAAGGGATCTGGAGGTAGGGGGGAGCCCAGGGCCAGAAGAGGCCAAGGACCAGGGTGGCTGTGACTGCTGGTCTCATCTTCCAAAACCACAGGGAGGAATTGAATGTGACCTCTTACTTGGAGCACGGCGCCAGTCATAGGGGGCCCCTCGGACATCTTCACCTCGTGTGTAGCCCCACCCCACTAGGCTGTCCACCATGGTATGGAAATAGGAACCTAGAGACAGACAGATGCAGGGTTAGAAAAAACACACCCAAGGCCAACCATCCACACCATGCCACGCAGACTGTAACATCTCCTAAAAGGAGTCCCTATAGGGCTGTGGCATTTGTGCTGACACTGATCAGAGACAGCTCACACTCTATCCCTGGATCTCACAGGAACCCCAGGGGGCTCTTCCAGCACTCGGGGTCCAGCAGAGCCCCCAACCCCGCCCTGTGGAGACCTTCAGCAAGAGCTACATACCCACACTGCTTTTGCTAGGGTCCAGGAACTCCAACGAGAAAGTCTTCCCAAGGCCGGGGACACGCACATCCACGCCATCAGGAGAGTGGGTGGTCCCAGATGTTCTGTTGTAAACTAGCCTGTCAGGACAGGACATCACACAGTGACCCAGAGTTGACACTGAGTTGGTGTGTCCCACTCCTGCTCTATAACCACAGTCTTACTCCCTTCTTATCCCCAGGCCTGGTTAGGGTTACAGTACTGCACACGGGAGACCAAAACATAACAAAGCAGCGGTGTAAGCCCAAATGATGAGCCCTACCAACGCTTCCTCCTGGGACTGACCACAGGAACCTATCAGGCAAAATTCCCCTCTCCCTAGTGTCACTCACTCTTGCACCCATCTTGGCTCAGCCATGAACTTCATACTTGACTCCAGCGACAACCCCCACCCCCCACTCCTATTGCTCCATCTCCATGGACCCAGATCCTGCCAGCTATGAGACTGCACCACAGGGCAAGGGAGAGGGTGAACCCGACGTGCAACAGAGCTATAGGGTCCCTGCCTTGGGACCTTAGCACGTGCTGTGGTGGCTGCTGCGCAGGCAAGTGCATGGGGTCCAGAGGAACAGGGCGGGGAAGACAGGAGGAAGGCCGTGTGCGGACCCGCCGGGCACAGCTGGGTCTCACTTGCTCTTGGCACTGGACTCATCAGCCGGCCTCTCCTGCCAACCACACCATCCAGGGGAAGGGAAGGAATCACATTTTTCCAGCATCCCAGGGCCATACTACCTGCTAGCAACTTCACAACGCAGGAATCAGTCTGCAGATTCCTAAATGCCATGGCACAAGGAAAGCCAGCGACTTGGGATCCCTGACAGCCCTCTGTTAATTCTCTCAGTGACCACCCAGAAAAGTATGGAAAACTGTTCTGCAAAGCCAGAGCAGCTCTGTGCTACGCGAATGTCTGAAGCTAGCTAGGTTTGGTGGCACACACATAATTTTGGCTACTAATACGGCTGAGGAAGGAGGACTGCAAATCTGAGACCAGGTGTGGTGGCTCAAACCCTGTAACTCCAGCACTCAGGAGGGTGAGGCAGGAGGATTTCTGAGTTCACAGCCTGGAACTACACAGCAAAACCCTGTCTCAAGAAACAAAACAGGGGCCGGGGAGATAGCTCCGTGGCATAAGTGCCTGTCTGGCAAGTGCAAGGTCATGAGTTTGAACCCCGGTCTCCCCTAAAAAAGAAACAAAACAAAAACAAAAAAGGGACTCTATCTCACTGGGTGTGGTGTTGCATCTCTTCTGTAATCCTAGTGTAATCCTAGCACTCGGGAAGCTAAGGCGGGAGGACTGTTGGGAGTTAAGAGCAGCCTGGGCTCCAGAGTGAGCTTGAACTGCATAGTGAGGTAGCGCACTGCATAGAGGCAGGGTAGCGCACACCTGTGATCCCAGCACTTGGGAGGCTGAGGCAGGAGGATCTGCATGAGTTCAAAACCAGTGTGGGCTACAAAAGTGAGCTCGAGGCCAGCCTGAGCTGCATAACAAGACCCTGTCTCAAAAAAACAAAAAATAAAAATAAAAAAAAAAAACACCAAAAATAAAATGAATATAATAAGCCAGAAGCAGTTGTGAATGTCTATAATCCCAGTACTTTGTGAGGCTGAGGCAGAAGGATCACAAATTTGAATTCTGCCTACTCAGTCTAACAAGACCCTGTCACAAAATTTAAAAAAAAAAAAAATTTAAAAGGCCAAGCTAGACATAGCTCAGTACAAAGACCCTGGGTTCTATTCCCAGTACTACAGTGAAGGAAGGAAAGAAGGAAGGAAATAAGCCAGCCAGCCAGCCAGGGATGTAGCTCAGTGGTATAGTACATGCGTGGCACATGCAAGGTCCTGGGTTCAATCCCCAGTAGAAAAGGAAGTGAGAAAGAAAAGGAGGAAGGAATAAAAAAATGGAAAGGAAGAAAGGAAGGGCAAAAGACAGAGGTGGGGCTGGGAACTTACCTCAGTGGCACAGTGCCTGCCTGGCAAGTGTGAGGTACTGAGTACAACTCCCAGTACCAAAAAGAGT
>PVKN010005233.1:0-31342 GCA_004027915.1 Capromys pilorides | reverse complement strand
TTCATTGAAGTCATTTTTATAAAAAGACTCTCTGAGCTTAAACAAATTCATTAGTTATACTTTTTTTTCCTCCCTGCAGTACCAGGGATTGAACTCAGGACCTGGTGCTTGCCAGGCAAGCACTTATTTTACTGAGCTATTTCCCTGGCCCCATTTATTAAACTTTGGAATCTATTTCTATGCAAGTGCCTTGCTCATGCCAGGCCAGCACTTGACCAGTGAATTATACTCAGCAATTTGGTTTTTGAAACAGTCTTTCTATGAGCCAACCAGATAGCTCAGCAGACTAAGTGCCTGCTTAAGCAAGCGCAGGGACTGGGGTTCTATCCCTGGCACCACATGCCACACTGGCCCCACCCTTGGGTGCCCTGAGCTGGTGACCAAGTCCGGGTGTGGTAGTGACCCCTGCAATCCCATTGCTGGGGAGGTTGCAATCAGGAGAATCACTACGAGTCCGGGCTGTGTAGCGAGACCCAAATACATAATTTTTTTTAAAAGAAAAAAAATAGAAACAGTCTCCCTAAGTTCCCCAGACTGGCCTTGGCATCCTCCTGCCTCAGCCTCTGAGGAGCTCAGATTACAGGCATGTGCTGCAGTGCCTCAGAAGGCACTGAAGTTTGACTTCTGCCAGGGTTTCTTTACTTAATATTTAAGAAAGGGCACGCCCTCCCACTGCTTAGAAGCAGAGGTTCTTCACGAACCTTCATCAGTCCCAGAATGCAGAGCTCCTACTTCCAGTGTCCTGAGCACTGGTTGGGCATCTGTGCCCTGCAGCTGGTGTTCTTTGCCCTAAGAATATCTGTCAAGGCCCAGGTCACCCAGCAGCTGCTGGGAGGACTGCTGTGTTCCATCCCTCACATAGGCACCAGGGGGCACCCTACTCCTTCCTACGGCACCCTGCTTTTTCCCTCTGACCAGAACAAAAGGATCAGTCAACAAACAACCCCAGGAGCAGGTGCAAAGCACGTTGACTGGAGTTTGAATCTTGTCTCAACTATAGTTCATCCCTAAAACTAAATTACTTGTGACATTAAAGTAATCTCAAAACACCTTGGAGACTTTATGAACCCAAAGTCTGCACCAGCTGCTCCTGTGTTTCATTCCCCCAAATGATGGCGTGAACCCAACATGTTCAGAGTCAACCTCATGACCTGGTTGCAAGCGAATTTAAGACTGATCCAGAAATGTGGTTTGGCCTGGGTAGGGAGTTCCATATTTTCAAGAAGCCAGAGGTCCTAAGGTCTTTGCCCCTGTGCTGGCTAAAACCTGAGCTCATGGTTACATCACTGGATAAATACAGTCCAACAGAATAAGGGGCAGTGGCAGAAACCTAAGGGTCCCACCTGAGGAGAGGTTGGGAGTTGATGAAGAAAGGGCTTTCAGGAAAGAGTGCACAGGCCCAGCCCTCTCAGTGGGAAGGGGGCCCCAACATTCCCAGGTGGACTCAGGATGCCTGTTTCTGGTCAGAACCAAGAGCTTGGAGGCCAACACCTCACTGCCTGCAGCTGCCGCCCACATGGTTGCTGTCCCCACTCTTGGGTACAGCAGAATGCCTGACTTTCACAGGTGCAAAAGGGACTGTTCTGGATCTGGGGAGTCTACCAGAAGGGGCACCATACCTTCAGGGCTCTGAACTCAGGAGAGAAGTCCTGCAGGAACAGCAAGATCTGAAGCCACCATGCGGGAAATCAGTGTCGTCCTGTCTGAGAGGGCGCAGAAGCCCACGTCTCTCTGTAGCAGCAAACAGAAACACCAAAACTGAACACCCAAGGTTTGGAGACAGATTTATTGAATGTGGACCAGCCTACCCTCAAAAAAGTCAGGCTCTGAAGCCAGGGTTAGTATGGGTAGCCCCCTTTCTGGAGCCCCTTGTGCAAACAAGGAAATAGCCTAAGCCTTTTTCATGTTTCACCTCCTTATCTTCTGTCATAAGCTCTCACAGCATCCATTTTCATTGCCTTCATCCTCACCGCTATGCTACAAACACTGGGAGATCCACACACAGTGAGTGACTTACCTGAGGTCACACCTCCTAGCCACAGTCTGAATTCAAACAACTTCATTGTTAAGGTTCAGAGGTGCCTCGCATTCCCAGCTGCCCAGTCCCAGATTCTTTCCCTATTTGGCTTTTTAGTTCAGGCTGGCACTGAACTAGGAAACTCCTGCCTTAGCCACCTGAGTGCTGGGGTTAAAAGGCATGCCATAGCAACCTAGGCCTAAACTTTAGATTGAACTGGGCACTGTCCACACGCAGTCCCTCCTTTCTCTCCCTCTTCTATTTTTCAATTTGAGACAGACTCACATTCAGTGACAAAATTGTCCAGACTGTGCTTGAATATTTGGCAGTCTTCCTTCCTTAGCCTCCTAGCATTCTGACTTGGGAAAAACCTGTTTTAAAATAGCAGAATAAACTATTACACATCTGCTGAGACATGGGAATGTTAGAGACATTGAAAGCCCCTGACTTACATGAATTAGAGCAATTATGGTTGGAGAGCAAGGAAGCGCATCCATTCTGGAAAACTGTCCAGCAGCTTCCTGTGAAGTTTGAAGTACACCTGCTCCATGACACATTAATTCCAGGTCTAGGTCTATGCTCAGAAATAAAAAAAACAAGGCCACAAAAGACTCACAGGAGAGTCCTCAGCGCCCTCTTCTGGTTCCATCCAGTTCTCTGTCATCAGCAGCCACTCACATTTTGGAACCACACACATCACTGACTGCAGAACACTGAAACTGGCAAAAGATAGATGCATCCCAAAACATTATGTGTGTTTAAAAATGAGCACACAAACTTTATGCAAAACCTGCATGGTATTTACTATCTTTGGTAATTTCAAGAAGAAGCAAAACTGTCCTGGGCATTAATCAGAGCGCGGGTTACCCAGGTGGGGATCCACTGCCAAGGACTCCTGGATTTTCTGGGCATGCGGGCGTTTTCTAGCACTTGACCCAGGAGATGCTTTTGTAAAAACCCAGCAGGCCCTGCACTAAAGAGCTGTGTGCTGTAGTCTGTGAATAATACGTCAGTTACGACAGTGAAGAGCAAAAGCAAGCAAGGGAGCTGCTGGGGAACGTCATCAAGCGCATTTTGCTTTCTGTATCAGATCTCATTTTTAAAAGAGCCAGTTGGAGTACGAACTGTCACCTTATCCCATTTTTCATGTGACCTAAGCTCCCCTCCACCACACACCAGAGTTTTGCAGGGCTGAGGCAGGAAAACCGATCTGACCAGATGGCCAAGAGGCTGGTGAGGGGCAGCGTCTCCTTTGCGTGTCTGGCGTTTGGCTGAGCTGAGGCAGGGAGGCAACCGCAACTTTGGGTGCTGACGGAGCCAGACTAATCTCTCTGCACATGAGGTTGCCTATCCCAGGCTCATATTTGCAGTGAAAGGCAGGTCTACTGAGCAAGGAACAGTGCCTACCCTGCCACCCTGTCTCAGCTTAGCCTTGAGGAGAAAACTCGTTCCACCACCAGGCTGGGCTGGGTGTGTATGTGGGGGGATGATTTCCAATCTCACTCCCCACCAGAGCTGTGGTAGAATAGCAGAAGCAAAAGCAAGTGAAGTCTGCTCTGTGCTAGCTGCTGCGCAGTCTGGGCTGCTCTGGGCTCCCCACAGCGACCTGCTACCACCACAGCCCTAACCAGAAGCCTGGGAAGAGGGGAGGGCTGCACCAGCACAGCCCCAAGAGCAAGTGCCTCCTTACCTATGGGTTCTGAGGGCCCACACTGCCTCATTCTTGTCTAGTATAGTGGCTTTCTTTATAGTTGCAAAAACTGAGAAACCACTGAAAAGCCCAAAAGTGGTAGTACAGTCATACAATGGAATATTACTCAGCAATCAAGAATGAACTGCTAGTATGCTGCAAAACATGGAGGAATAAAGGCATTATGCTAAGTGGAAGGAGGCAGGCACCAACTACTACATACGCTGTGATTGCATTTTTATTTCTTTCTAGAAGAGTAACAACTCTAGTGTCAGAATCTGCATCACTATCGCCTGGCCTAGGGGCATCCAAAGGCAAGGAGACAGATGCCAAGGAGCACAATGGAATGCTTTGAAGTGAGGAGAATTTGTATCTTATTGATACTTTTGACTTGAATGGTTTGGGACTGAAGAAAACATGTTACCTTTCACAGATGGAGAGAATGTGTGATTCCTGAGCCAAGGCCCGGGCCCTGTGTCATAAGGACAACACAGATTCTGGTATGGATGGACCCCAGATGTCACACTCTGCTTCCAGAAGCCCTCTGATGTCCACCACCAAGGATGGGAGAGAGGTGGGTCTCATCACAAGTTCCATTCTGGTCAGTTACCCAGGAGACAACAGGCTGCAGTGGTGCCTACACCCACAGAGTCACGCACACGGATATAGACACGCACGGTTCTCAACTGCAGAGAGTAATACTTCCAGAGCAAAATAAAGTGCTGGAGACCAGGTCTGGTGGGAAGAAGCAGGGAGTTGGAGGGGACAGATATGAGAATCTGTGCAGAGGAAATGGCACATGAAAGTCCTGAGGCAGGAGGGAACAAGAGTCATTCCCCAAGGGCTGGCCACTCTTTACAACTGAGATTTAATTTATATGCAGTAAAATCCGTTTTTGAAAGTACACAACAGTGTTCTCTTATATTTTTTAGAGAAAAATGTTAACATTTCTATAAGCATACTGGATTCATACATGTTTTCATTTTTTTTACATTGGAATGAGACCCTTTTGGCCTGTCATTTCCCTAAAGACACTGCGTGAGACAACTCACCTTCTGTTCCTGTTTGCATTTTGCTCTTAAAAAACCTACACCAGAGAGTCAGATGTTGATGGTCCCTGTTTAGTTGCTGGGCTTGAGACATGGTCCCACGATCAGACATTTGAAGAGCTCAATCTCTAGTTTTTCTTTGAATTGCTGGAAACACTCATCCCTCAGGCCCAGTGACCATAGCACTTCTGTGTGTGTGTGCGCACGTGTGTGTTATTTTGTGTGCATGTAATTTGTGTGTATGTTTTCCATTCTGCATCCTCCCCTTCCTTGGTAACCAGTGTCACTGACGTGGTTTTCTCTAGGTGCAGAATCTGAGGGAACTGTGTGGACAGACTCTGCTCATTGAAATCCTTTTGAGAGAAATGCTGAAGTGAGGATGAAGAGATTGACAGAAGTTACAAAGACTTGTTTTATCAGAACAAAAGTCAGAGCAGGATATCTTGGCTGTTGCAGGACTGAGATTTGAGTTCACCTGGAATGAAAACAATTGTTCACCCACTTCCAGGACAGAATGCCAGATCAAGTGTTTGTATCACCAGGGATATCTGAACCATTTTCAACAGATGCCTACTCCCAGCTCACATATCCTGTCATGCCCAGCAGGTTCATGGGGAAGGAGTGAACAGCCTGACTAAGGTGATTGAGCCCCTCTCCTACATTTAACTATCAGAGGCAAGGGATGGGTGTCACAGATTCTGAGTTTTCCCATTGGATATACTTGGCCTTTCAGATGAGCCCCAGCCCTAGCAGGTCATGAATATGGGATGAGTCATGGCTGACACAGAGACCAAAAGTGGCTTGGTGAGGCCTCAGGTGACCAGGACCTCCAGGACAGGGCTGAAGTAGCTGCACACCTAGGCTCAGGTTGCCTTGGGGACCCGGTGGGTAGGTAACAGCACACCTGCAGTTCCTGCTCTGTGGCAATGTGAGCTCTGTTGTCTTGTAAATTCTGGCCAGTGGAGATACAAAGTCACAGATAACGGCATTTCCTGGAGGTGCCCTGTCTATTCTTTGACCCTTTACCTGGGAAGTTACAGCTGGTGTTACATGAATTTAGTTAGGTGCTGCTGGGAGGCAATATAGATAACAGTTTGTTTACACCAAATTACCGTATTAGTCATGCACAATTCCTTGGTCTGTTTTTAGCCCTCAATAAATGTGAGACGTTTCAGTGTCTGGACTCACTTAGAGTGAGATTAAGCTCTCAGAGTCCTCTGCAGCTTTATTAATCCAATCTTCCCGTGGTTTCTTTCGGCTCTGACTGATTTCATACAACACTGCTCTCCAGGGCCTCACTTGCTTTCATTGGCTGAAGACACAAGGAAAATAGTAGTAGTTCTTGTAACTGTTTGTTTCTGTGTAACACTTTTGTGGAAATATATCGAAGACAACACACATTATAACCAGGACTGCAAGGGTTTTTGCAAGATGCAGCATGAGAAAATTAACTATAAGGTATTAACTTAGCACTGATATATGTGTACTGTTGATTAGTGTGATGGTAAACAATGTAAATAAAAGCTGTTCAAAGTGTACTGGGTTTTCCTTTTAAAAGCCATGTCATTTGCAGCACACATACGAGTAATATCTGCCAGATGCAAAGCTAGTGACACCTAGCGACGTGAGGTAGAACTACAACTTTACTGACTGATGGCCCGATTAGTGGGTGTATTTCTTAGATACACTTCTGATAGTGGGCCGCGGTGACAGCACAATCTCTGCGCCTCACCACTGGTGGCCCGAAGGGCAGAGCTTACCGGGACCCCAAAGCTGCCCGCGTCAGTCTAAATCTGAAGAATGCAGCAGATACTGTGAAAAAGGAATAAATCTGTTTAAAAGGAAGCAATTATTGAGATGAGGACAGGAGAGGGACTACGGGAGAAAGATGTATCTATGTATATAAGCAAGCAAAATACCTCAGATAATTGTACTGTGGATTTCTGCTAGTCTATGGAAAGGAGTAGTTAATGCTTAATTTTTTTTCTCTTCTTCATTTTTTTCCCTTTTTCTCCTCTTAATAACTTTTTTGCTTTTTCCAATTTTGCAAGCATATAACTGGTGATCTGAACAACTAATTTGAAGACAACACTATGCAATACAATAAATACTGTACTGTGTAATTAATAGTATTTTGTTTAGTGAAATTCTGTATCATTTCTCATTTTTTTCTTTTTTATTACTATTTTGTATTCTCTTTTAAAAATAAAATGAATAGGAGCTGGGGAGATAGCTCCGTGGCATGAGTGCCTGCCTGGCAAGTGCAAGGTCATGAATTCGAACCCTAGTCTCACAAAAAATAAATAAATAAATAAATAAATAATAAAAACTTTAAAAATACATCTACTTCTGCTTCCTCTGTCCAGGTCTAGTGATGATGGGCCACCAAAGCCCTGTTCTCCTGTACTGACCTATTCTGTGATGTAGGTCTTTAGCTCTTTGGCATAATTCTATAGAGGAGAGAAGTGGACTTGGTGTCCTAGGAACAGAATGTGGAAGCAGATGACAATTCTGAGAAAGTTTTCAGGGAGGCCTTTGTGGCAATTACAGTGCTCCAGAGATGTCCACAGTGCATCCAGAAGGACTCCTAAATCTCATTTTTGGTAGTGTCACGTTTCTTGACCTTGGGCCCACGGGCAATGTGCTTTCCTCCACCAGAAACATTCAGACAGCAGCTTATGAAGTGGGTTTTGGGTTTTGTGGTCTTTGAATTTAGTGGGAGGGTGGCTCCACACCTCCAGGCCCCAGTGCAGCCCTGTGACTGTGGACTTAGGAGCCGGTAGAGCTGGGGCAGAGAGCTGAGGAGAAAACAGCCCAAAGTATGTGCCCAGCCTCTGATGCCTGGCTGTGTTGGTATCACAGCCTCTTCTCTTCTGTTCTTCTCTGAAAACTTTCCACTTTCACTGTCTCTCTGTCCCTTAACTTTCTGTTAAGATTAATTCTAGGATCAATCCTTGAAGTCACTTTCCCTATTTGGGACAGAGCTAACTGGTCATCATTGACATCACAGGCTGAAAGAGTCATATCACTCTCTTATGCCAACCTAAACCTAACTATAACCCTAACCCTAACCCTAACTCTAGATTTTCTGAGCCCTAGATCTAGCCTGATCCTAACCCCAAGCCTACCCCTAGCCCTCACAAGAAAGCTAACACTAACTCCAACCGTAGCTCTGTACCTAGCCTGACCCTCACTCTAATCCTACGGTCAGTCTTACTCTAACATTAGCTCTAGGGCTAGCCCTGACAATGGCCCTAACCTTAACCCTAACCTTAACCCCAATGCTAGCCCTAACTGTAGCCCTAACCACCATTCTAACCCTAACACTAACACAAACACTAAGCCTCGCCACAGCCCTAATACTAACACTTTGTCCATTTTGGAATCATTTCTTCTCAGAATAAAGGACTTGTATTAACATTTCTATTAGGCAAATCTGGTGCTATTATAATTTTGTTTGCTGAGTTCTGGTGGCAGGCTGATGATGGTTTACACTTGTTTCTATAAAGATGCTGTTCCTCTGTGTCATGGGCTACGATGTTTGCAATGAAATGACATCCACCGCTGTTTTCTTGTGGCCCAAAAGATGGACTGTGAATTGTTTGGCTTTAGAGCTGGCAGGTAGCTTGTAAGGCACCCTATTGGGTGTGTTTGGGTGTGTCTCTCAAGTGTCCCAGGGTCTTCCTATTTCATGGAAGTGAAGGGTACTGCACCCAACACCTGGCTCCATCCTCCACGGTCCAGTTAATCTTCTCTGTCTCCCAGCTGCCATAAAATAAGCAGCTTTGCCCTTCTCCCATGGTGCTTCTGCTTTAGAGCCAACCATGGACTGAGTCTCCTAAAACCGTGACCCTAATAAACCCTCCTCCTCAAGGTGAGGGTGCCAAGTTCTGGTCCCTGCCAGCAAATAATCAGTACCAAGCAAGTGGAGTGATTTCTGTGAGTGCATTTGACCATGTGGAATAAGTGCATCTGCGACAGTGTTAAGGGTGGAATTTGCAGAGATTAGGAGATGTGTGCTAGAACAAACCTAGAATGTTATTACCAGGGTTGAATCATGGTGGCTGTTGCTGAGGCAGTGGATGATGTTGGTATTTGGGACAGGTTTATGTTTGTATATGGTCTCCTTTGGTGTTTTTGGACAAACACAGTGGCTGTGAGCTTGTCCTTGGAGCCAGACTCCTCCCTTTGGTTCATCTTCCTACTTTCTACTCCCATTTCATGGGCCAAGTGATCCCTTCCAAGGTCCTTAACTCTCAGCTTCTCAGCTCTCTGCTCCATAAAGTGAGGGTGTTGGAATGACCTTGAGCCCTGGTGAGGCTTAAACACATACACGGCTCATGGGCTTTGCCAGGTACCTGACACTTTGCAGGTATGCACCGAGTATTAGCACTAAGATTTTGGGCAGCACACCACATAGGACAGGATTTTTTAAAATTGCATTTAATAAGAAATAACAATGTGACAGTTTCAAAGCACATTAGTAGTACATTTCCAGTATTTGATACAATGCATATTGTTATCCTCCTATTAGTTATGCAGAGCACAGGATGTAGACATGGTAATTTTTCTTATCATTATTTGTACAAACAATTTCTTTTCATTGAACTAAGAGAAAGTAGTTGTATATATAATCCAATGTTCCATAATTTCAGTGGGTTATTGGCAAAACTGGCAATGATGGAAGCTGTTGATTTAAGCCTTTTACAGCTCAGCATACTAATCTAGCTTTACACTTTATGCCTCGTGGTTAAACTTTTCTGCTGGGTGGTTAAAGGCAAGTTAAAGCCAGCCCTGTATAACAAAACATGTAACTTTTGTATCTCCCAAGGTCTGTCAAATCCCCTTAGGAATTACTTTGAAACCATGTATAGTGCTTTGTAGAACTGTTGTCAGTGTCAGCCATCTGGGTGAGTGACAGCCATTGCTTGACCAATTTGCTCTCTGTGAAAGCCTGAGAGAATGTTTTCTCTCTAGGTCACTCTCCTTAGGTACACTAGTCCTCACTGACCTTGAAGGGCTAGGGCCAAAATATTGACTATCCTTGTAGCCCTTCTTTTTCTCCAGTTTTTGGTTTGTAAACTTATATTCTTAACCCTCCAGAAGAAAAGCTTAGTGATACTGTTACTCTATAACATAGGTACTTGAGCTTACCATCACTGTCTTTCTGAGTATCAAACATCTTAGACTTGGAATTGGTATTATCTCAGGACAAGATGTTTTGGAAAGTGATTTTTATTTTGGTTCCATCGCTGGTGCTTTTCAATGGCTGTGGACCCTCTCAGAGAGAGTGTGCAAATCCTCTCTGTAGGGATCTCCCGGGCTGCAAGATCCCAGGAAATCCTTCACTCTTCAGTAGGTTTAAGGGATTTGAGAAAATTAATTTATTTCAACTGGGAGACCTGTAAGTTTGAGTTCACTCATGAAAACCCTGAACACATATTTACTTCCAAACACCTCCAGTAACATTGCTGTAGTTTTACAGGTGAAGACATTTCCACATAAGGGGAGAAAAGATGTCTTTTGCTAACCCGTCCTATTTGTGTGTGTGCTTCTGCAAGGAAACACAGGTCATGAGACAAGCATATACATTCACTTAACACGAGCTTTTCAGGAAAGGGAGCCTGCATATGGAAAGGAATCCTGGAAGAGGTGATGAGAACACAGTGGGTTTCTGTGTTTTGTATTGGACATGAGCTGTGATGAAGAACGGCCAGTTGTCAAGGAACATGAAAGGGCAGAAGTAGATGATGTACTGCTGAGATCCTGGGGACACACAGCCAGGCAGGCTCCAACCTGTCCTGTATTTCTTCTTTTGGCAGAGATGAGAGTGCTCCTGCTTTCAAGGTCCAGAACAGCACTCCTACGCCTGCAGTGTGCCCACAGTGAACCCCAACTCACTGAGAACCTCATTTATGGACCTGGGACTCCATAGGAGTTGGTAGATTATGCAAGGGGACACAAAGGGCAGGAGGGACAAGGATGCCTGAAGCAGCAGCTGCTCCTTGCTGTTCCTATTCCCAGAAGAGTTCTTGTCCCCTAAACCAGGATGGGAGGATGGAAATCAGCTCTCCTTTTTTTTTTTTTTTTTTTAAACTCCTAACCATCCTTTGCCTGGAGCTAGGTTTCCAACATTCAGGGAAACCTAGCTCAGGTGCCTTGGAGACCATTCTGGCCTTCATGCTACTCAAGTGCCACCTAAGAAGTAAAAGAAAATGGTTTTCATTGTAACCTAACAGACAGGTACCCACTCGTCCTCATACCATGAACCCCTGTGAATGCACTATCTGAAATGTCACCAGAGAAAGGGAGGACACATTTCCGTTCCAGAGTGCACAAGGCATTCTAGCACTCACCCAAGGCGTCATTTTTCCACTTTGGAAAATGAGGTCAAATCCTCTTTGTACTCAGGGCAAGGAAGGAGCTCTTCAGATTCCTATCATAAGTCATGTACTCTGCCTCAGTTTACAGAGAAAAAGAAAGGGAAGCCCAGGTTATCAAGAGAGGTGGAGGACCCAGAGACCCAGAGAGGCCCCTGCGCTGATGTCAAGGGAAGTCACAGATGTAGATGCCCCTCTTGCCCCAGCTTTTCAGTCTTCCTGGGGTTGGAGGAGGCACAACCAAATCTTCCCTAAGTGGTGGGATGAATCTCTCCCAGGATCTGTGACTTTATTGTTCGAAGCATGGCTATGTGGGTGAGGTGATACGAAGGAGGCACAGGGTGGAGAGATAGCCAGGTGAGATGTGTGGAGCCATATTGGGATATGACGACCTCCTGAACTCAGGGGCTTCATGCAAAACCAGGTTTCAAATTACTTGGTTCTTCAAAGGGGTGCCTTCTCCAGGGTGCCTGGAGGGCCCATGGACAGAGGCCCCTAGCACAGTCTCTTAGCGCTGCCCCACAACACATGCCCTGTTGTCTTTCTGCAGGTGCCCAGTAGTCAAACCAATATAGGAGAATGCAACTCCCAACCTGAATGATACCTGGGCTGAGTTCATATTCTCCAAAACTGAAGAATGAATTTTAGGAACAATGGATGTTAAGAGCAGAATGTATTCACTCGGGGAAAAAAAGCTCCTATCCAAGAGAGGGACAGAAGGGGGACCCAAGTGGGTTGCCCCCAAAACTGACTTTTCTAGGAATTTTATAGAGCAAAACCACATGGTGAGGTGGATCTAAGGTGATGGAGAACATCGGAACTCGTTTAGGTGGGCATGAGGTAGGACAAGACTATGGTCTGTCAATAAGATTATAAGCACAATTACTCAGATAAAATTGATTAAATTCAGGACCAAATGGGAAAGTGAGTCATGTAGCAAGCAGGCATGAATATAGAATTGGGGCTTTTCCTATACAGGCCTGGGTAGTGACTCTGGCTTCCAGGTGATCAATACCTACTTAGAATATCAATCCCTGTTGCCCATTCATGTGGCTACGTTTGTTAACTCTGTTGTCTTGAGGTCTGGCCTACAGCAGGGGTATTTGTCTCTCCCAAAGTTGCAAAGTCATCTTGTCTTCCATACTGTCTCTTTGAGGGCCTATCCCTGTCTGCCTGTAATATTTCTATTTAATTCAGCTGCTTGCAACAAAACCATTCATGAACTACTGGGTCTCACACTCGTCACATGAGGACAGTTGAGTCCACCTGTAGGAGCTGGCACCACGTGGGACAAGGGTGAGGGCACACATGTTGCGCACTTTTCATGGGAAATGGGAGCTGGGCAGACCAGGGTATAGACTCAGTTTTCCATATAGGATCGCAGTGTGAGCTGCATCTGAGCCAGAAGGATCTCGCAGGACTAAAGGTCTCTGTGTCCTCCTCCCCTCTCACACAGCACTCACCTTGTCTCCCTTCCACACAAAACCACCAGCTGCTGCAGTGCTCTCGAGGGAAGAATCAGAACGGGTTCTGATAGAGTCTTTAATCATGGCTTATGGAAGATATATTATTGGAAGAGGTGATATTGGTATCCCTCCAAGAATGTTAAGAATCCAATTTCAGATTCATGGATTTTAACATTAAAACTACCACTTTAGAAGACAGATAAAATTAAGTGAATACATCTACTCTTCTGGGTAGAATTATTATTTTTTCTTCATTTTTTGAGAGTTTCTCAACAATTTATTATAAAACATTCTAAAAACCCATGTAGTCAGAAAGTGGAGCTAAATACATTGCATCAAAATTAATTGCTTTGGGCCAGCCAGATAGCTCAGCGGACTAAAGTGCCAGTTCCATCCCCGGCATGCTGTGCTGGCCCCACCCCTGGGGTGCACTAGGACAGTGATTGAGACTGGGTGTGGTGGTGCATGCCTGTAATCCCAGGGCTTTGGAGGCTGAAAACAGAAGAATCACTACAAGTCTAATCTGTGTAGTGAGACCCTGTAGACCCTGTACTAAATATTTTTTTTAAAAAAATTGCTTCTATCTTGAAATTATATCAAAGCCAAGCAAGCGTGGTAAAAGTTACTTGCAATAATGTTTACTCGTACAGCTCAATCACTAAATATATAGAAAACTTTTATAAATCAGTAATACAAAGCTAAATCAAATAAAAATGGACAGGATATTTTATTGGGCTTTTATCAAAGAGGATATTTCTCAGTTATCAAGTTATAAGACAATGTCTTGGTCATCACTACTCATTGGGGAGATAAGAATGAAGCCCACAGAGCTACCCCATGTACTCTACTGCATGGCTGCACTTCCCAGAGCTTCTCCCCTAGGTACTGGAGTGTGGAGCAGCTCTAACCCTCACAGCCCTGGGAATCCCATCTGTAAGTCTCCAACTTCTAATAACATTGAAATACAGCCAAGGTCTTGACATAGAAATTGTGGTCCTTCCATGAATCACAAGTGACCAGAAAGACTGCTGCAAAAATAATTCCACACAAGAACTCATTCAAACACTAAAATTTAGAAGTGATAATGGCAGCTATGTGGATACAGGTAAAGAGAATAATAGTGGGGGTAGATTTATTAATAATACCTATTCACATGAATTCTAAGTGATAGGTTTTTCAGCAGCAGAGTAAAGAGATAGGAAAGATAAAAGAAAAGAAGTCTTTACTAACTCCAAAGACATGGAGAGGCTCGGGGGCAGATGGATCAGTTAGATCCTGAGACAAAGAAAGCTGAGGCGTTTATGACCTTTTGTTAGGGTGAAGTTTGAGGGCGATGTTTAGAAATATCTGAGAAGTTGATTGTGGCAGGAAAGGAGAAAGGAAATTGCACCCTGGACTGAACTGGAGAAGTGGGGAGGTGGTCTCTGGGAAAGTAAGCTGTAGTTTTAAGGGCTTCAGCCATATCAGATGACCACCATAATGATAGGGCCAGAACCTACAACTAAGAATGTGCAGTGGTAAGCTATAGAAACAGACTCACAATAGTGACTAGCTGAGAGACATAGGGTAGGAAGTACCTGGCAAAGGGGGAGTCTGTAAAACTTTCTAGGGTGATGTCAATCATCCATATACATTAAGCATTGTGTTAAGTATATTTGTTAAAATTAAAGAAATTACACTGAAGTTTGTGTATTTTGTGTGAACTGCTGTTCAATAATTTATTGTTCTAATAGGCACCAGTGGACTATGGATGGATATAAGCCAGTGTAGACCGTGACAGCTTGTTCTAATTTTATTATACATTCATGAAATCTCATAAATGTTAAAAAGTCTAAATACAATTTGAAATATCTGTACCAGAAAAATAGCTAGTATCTACTATTTCATTGGTAAAAGACTCATAGTTTCTTGGGAGGGGACAATAGTGTGACTTTTGCCATGGCAGCCCCTCATTTTTAGCTGGTGGTGGTGAGCTTCATTCTCTTTTGAGTGAATTGTACCTAGTGACAGCCACTTACTATTCTGCCTGGAGACTTCTAGAATTAAGGGCAGTGGGAAAGACTGTCCATTGGCCTCGATCACAGCACTGAAGATGCCTCTGGGGTCAGACTGAACTGAGGTTGCTGCCATCATGAGTGTAAGTGCCACCCAAGCCTGCGGCTGCCTCTCATGCTGTGACATAAAAACACAGTCATTTTTAAGTCTTGATCTTGGATAGCTAGTGATCCTTGTGTTTTTCTCTTTCGTGCTCTTTTCTGTTTCTCCCTACCCGTGCTGCTACAGACAGAACCAGTTCTATGGCTGGGGAGATGACCGACAGAGATCGCTCTGGGAAAGCTCTAGTGTGAAAGTGTTACTGAATTTGGTCTTAGAGAACTTCTAACCACCTAACTCTTAGCATGACATTTGGAGCACAGAGACCTGTGTACAGGGATTGCTTTGAATTCCAACATTCATCTGGGAACTAAACTCCTTGAGGAGGAGCTGACCCTCAGCTGTAATTCACCCTCAGCTGTGTTAGTTCAGGATGCTGCAACAAAAAAACAATGACTAGGTGGCTCCTTAACAACAAAAATTTATTTCTCCCAGTTCTGAAGGCCTGAATTCTGGGAGCAGAAGTGAGTTTGGGGCTGAGACTACTGACTTCTCATTGTTTCTCTCCATGGAGGAATGAAGATTCAGGAATTCCTGAAGATTCTTCTAAATGAGAACATCAGTCCCATCCACAAGGGCTCCAGCCTCATGTCCTCAGTGAAAAGCCACCACATGCTGCTGCCTTCACACAGTGGGATAGAGGACAACATGTGAATAGGGGGAAAGGGAGGAGAACACAAACATTCAGTCCATAGCAACTGCAGACCAAGATCCAAGGACCAAAGGGGCTCAATTAGTGGGGTGCGGAGGTGTGTCACCAAGTCTATCCAAGTCTGTCTCTGAAGGAGCTTGGAAAACAAAATCCTAAGATCTGCTACAGGCATGCTCTACACTTCACACTTGAACTGAGAATACTGGTGGCTCAACGGTGGTCCCTGCAGATGCATGTGGAGTGCCCTTTCGCCTCCTGACCAATACCTGTGATTGCCACTGGCTCTGGCGCAGGTCATGCAGTGCATCTGCAGAACGGCCCTGGGAGTCTTCGTTGTGTGTGCAACACCACAATTGTGACCTTTACACCACTCCCACTGTACTGATCTTTGTGCAGGTAACTCAACTCTACATAGAAATCCAGCATCTAAGAGCCAGCTGTAGGGGCCTAGTGATTTTAGGACAACAAGTTTAAGATTTATTAAAAGAGTAGCCTAGCAGCCTTGGAAGCCAGACTGTGATTACAGGAGGATTCTTGTGTGGTCTAACAAATTATAACCAGCTGTTTCTAAAGGAGGAAGTCAACTCCATAGTAACTTAGGGTCTTCCAGGCTGTGTTCAGGTGGGAAGTAAGTTCTGGTGTTTCTATAGTATGACACGCAAGTAACACTCTTGTCACATTTGGCAATATTACTGGCTTATCTAGACAAATGGTGACCTTGTCACTTAGCCCTGATAAGTATTTGGGTTTTGTGCAAGGTATCTGTTACCTTCTTACAGTACTGTGGGGGTGAAGTGACTGGACCTTTAGCAAGGGTTGCAGTGTTAGGGAAGATCAGATATCCCCAAAGCGGCAAGACTTTAGAGGCCCTGGGCTTTGTGGTCCAGGAATTTGTGTGGGTGATAACCTGTATACAACTAAGGGGAGGTTATGAGGTGGATCCTTTGGACTTCTGATTAGACTTGGGGGAATCAGGGGCCTGTTACTTCCTGAAACATGAGCTGTTTCAGCTAAAGTTCCTACAGGAGCATTACCTGTCCCCAGAACATCACAGCATATCCAGAAGAGGACAGGATACAGAGCAAACTGCCGGTGTGTGTGACTCCTAATCTAGACAGACATCTACGTGTGCAAGTACAATGAAAGAGAGAAGACTGGGAAGAGAGTGTGAGAATCTGCCTGAATCTGTCTCATATCTAATCAGTGTATTTTGAAAAACCTGCTAGCTCATCCTTTTATGTAGCATTAGTTATGAAGCCAGGCGACAGAGGACTTTGTTTCTCTGAGTGTGCCTCTCATGACCTTAAATGTCCACCAGAAACCGTGCTTATTGAGTCACTGACATACTTGGATCCTATTTCGCTCAGTTTGTAGAGGCTTCAGTGCATAATCTGCTGGTCCAAGGCAGGGTGGCATGGCAGACAGGCATGCAGAGGAGAAACAGTTTATGGTGGCAGAAGACAGTAAAGCAAGTAAGGGACAAGACAAGCCTCTATGTGCCTCTTGTATTGCACCCAGGCTACTAGGATTAGGGAGGTGCCAAAGCAACCAGGGGACTGACTTGGCAATCACCCACCCTTAGTCCTAGCACCCTTAATCCTAGCAGTGCACCACCAACTGAGCACATGCTCCAGATTCAGCCATCTCTTATATCTTATAAATCCCCACCTCTGACTGTGTGAGGCTTTTGGTTTTTTTTTGGGGGTGGGGTGGGGTGGGGCATCTCCTAAGACATAACACCTGCAGACCCAGATCTTGTAGTTTTAAGATCAGTTCACTCACATTTGCAAAATTCCTTCAGCCATAGCTTAACATAATTATCAGAAGAAACCTGAAATGATTATATTAACTTGAAGCAAAATATACAAGAGACCTCTGAAATACATTCCTTGACACAAAGGGAAAGATTTTATAGCGATAAAAGTGTTAATGCAGCAAGAAAATATAACGAATACAAGACACATACATCCAAGAAACCTTTGAAAACACCGAATGCATTAAAGAAAGAGATAATGCAACAATTAGACTCGAGGCAAGTGTGGTGCTTTATGACTGCAACAGGAGGCTGTGAGCAGGAGGATCACCAAATGCTCACAGTTGGGAGTCTCAAGGGCAACAGAGGCTCTCGACCACCCTGTTGCCTTGGTAACTTTCAGTAATGCGATGGTGTTACCATAAGCAACCTTGAGCACCTCCTGCCATGGCTGAGAGCCTTATTACAAACAGCAGGCAGGACTTCCCTCTGATGGGCCAGTGCCTTGCGCTGGTCCCTGGTCACCGGTCACCTGGACGAATTCCCACATCACTTCCTGAGGAGGAACCCAGAAGTAGGGGGCGGCACCCCCGAAGAGCATGCGCAGAAACAGTTCCCAGCCTGCTGCCCCTGGAGACTTCTCTAGAGTTTCAGCTCATGGAGCGATAAGGTCTTAGCATTTTTCTGGCTGAGATATTTAAAATATTAACGGGCTTGTATTTTCTTTAAACAGAAAACGAACAGTTCCTGAGTTTAAAACAGCTGCAAATTTCTTCCCTTGGCCCACACTGTCTCCTTCCCACTTGGGTCCTCACCATCTACACCACCCGCAAGGGATGGAAACCTGCGGTGCGTGGTGCGCGGTGCGTGTCGGGAAACCTAGGCCTGAACAGGTCATTCAGCCTGCACAGGTGAGGCCTGCACTGTCTGCTCTGCACCACCGTCGCGGCTGAGGTGGAAGGCAGAGAGCAGCCCGGGCCTCCGCCTGGACCTCGTCGCATAATTCCAGGGCGCAGGCTCTGAGCGCCCTCCCAGGAAGTAGATCGCGGTGGCCCTGGGAGGGGAGAAGAGTGCGAGGCGCCACCACCCACAGGCCCCACATCCGACGCCAGCCTGTGTTAGATGTGGAGTTGCACACAGGAGGACGATGGCCTTGCTGTTGGGGTAGAAGGGAATCCTTCCTTCCCGAGCTGTGCCTGACCCGGTGGGTGACTCAGGACAGTCCCGCCCTCTGTGCTGGAAGACTGGGTCGTGCAGACAGTCCGAGCCTGACGAGATGAGACTTTGAGACTTTCTTCTGTTGTTCACAACCCGGTAGATCTTGTTGTCAGATGCCTGACCAAGGCTGAATTGCTGCAGCGGATTCTTCCTCAAAGACATAGAAGGCAGTGGATCTAGTCCTGTGGGACTCATAGAGGCCAAAATGAGCATTTTTCATTTCATATTTAGAAATCTTTAATCTTTAAAATTAAGATAATTTATGCAAATGGTCTTTCCTGCTGTGTTAGGACCCCCTCCCGAGTGGCTTAAACTTCTAAATTTCACCAGTTAATACAGTGTACTAACAATTACACCTACCTCTTGTGTGTGTCACACATTTCTTGTTGCTGAGACAAAATACCAGACGCCCAAAATTAATGAAAAAAAGGTTTATTTAGCTCAGCTTGTGGAGGTTTCAGTCTGTAATCAGCTGGCTCCAAGGTAGGGTGGCGTGGCGCAGGGGCAACAGTTCATGGAGGTGGAAGACAGCCAAGCAGCAAGAGCAGAAGGGGGTGGGGAGCAAGCCTCTTTTCCTCCCTTATATTGTAAGCAAGCTACCACCCTCTAGGGCATGTGTAGCACTCACACCGTGTCCTGTCCTCGTGTTGCACAGGCTGAGGGTGTTTATAAAGAGAGGACCCTGACCCCCTCCTGAGTGGCTTAAACTTCTAAATTTCACCAATTGACACAATGTACCAACCATTACACCTACCTCTTCAGTGTGTCACACATTGTTCAGAAGTGCCACCAAGGAATGGGGGTAGGGGGGCGGGGGGATCGAACTCAGGACCTTGCACTTGCCAGGCAGGAACTTGTGCCTCTGAGCTATCTCCCAGCCCCCCTCAAATGACCTTTCTAATCCATGTACTGCTATACAAGGGACTGTTGAAATGGCTCCATTCAAAGGAGAAACTGTTGCACATTCACTGATGGTCCCATAAAAAGAGAACGTCTGTAACCCAACTCAGTGGCACATGCCTGTAGTCCCAGCATTCTGGAGCCTGATCCAGAAGGATTGCTATTAGTTTGAGGCCAGCCTGAACTACAAAATGAGTTCAAGGCCAGTGTGAAGGCTTGGTGAAACCCTGTCTCAAAAAGACAAATGAACAAACAAAGTGTGGAACAGTAACACATATACCCTTCCAAACCAAACTCTCATCCTCCACTGATTTCTAACATTTATTTTTGGTGAGAAGATGGGAGAGTCTCTGACATCTTTATTGTATACAATGAGATGTTTGATTTGGGATCAGTGAACAGGGTAAGTAAAATTTAACTTTCAGGCATATGGGATTTATCTAGCTTTGTGTTATCCAGCAATTATAGGTCTGTCTTCATTTCCCTGTTAAATTCCTGGCTGTTAGAGACAGCTACCTATCTAGCTGTGGAAAAATTACAGTGTAATTTTGGGGAAAATATAAATGAGGGCAAAATGTTTACTGTTACAGTGGGTCAAAAAGCTTATTGTGGGGCCGGCGAGATGGTTCAGTGGTCTAAAGCGCCTGCTTAGGAGGGCTCAGGCAACTGCGGGGACTGCAGTTCGATCCCCGGCACCACATGCTGCGCCAGCGCCACTACCAGGGCAGGCTGAGCCAGCCACAAAATCAATAAATAAAGAAACAAACAAACACACCAAGCAAAAAAAAAAAAAAAAAAAAAAAAAAAAAAAAAGCTTATTGTGTAGTGTTTTAATAAACAGTTTATGCTTGAGTTATTATAATTTTATGTACAACTTCAAACTTAGTAGTAATGAACATATTTATCAAATAAATACTTCTACTGAACTTGAAAAAAAAATAAATTTGGTCAAATAAAATAATCACCCAGATCAAATCATATACGTATCCCTGGTGCCTATGAGGTCCTTGAGAGGTCTTTTCCCAGCATGCATCATCCTGCTGAGCTTAGACAATGGCTGGCCTCATGTCTATCACCAGAGGCTCCCGTTGTCTTGTGAAATCCACAGGAATAAATGCACTATGACAGTTCAGTTTTGTACTGGAATTTAGCTCACTCAAATGGGGCAAACCTGGATTTGCTCTCAGCTCAAAATCTGGAAACTGCAAAAGTAACTAGGTGCCACTCTTTTGTGTGTCTGGCTGTTCTTATTCAGCTTGAGATAATTCTTTTTGAAATGTACTTTTCCACAGTGTGTAGTTCATTTTTGTGGGAGAGTTTTTCTGAAGAAAAGTGAGCAGAATTACTACAGCAGAGAAGTTATTCTTTTAGGGATGGCAGCCTGACAGGCCAAAAGTCCACCAGCAGTGAGTCCCAGTGTGGCTGTACAACCTTAGGTGATCTACTCATGGAACATCCAAAGTCACACTGTCCATGTTGGTAACAGAAATTGGACCAGAGAATAGGTGAGAAAAGACAAAGATCTTGAGATGACATCCTTGTGCAAGCCAATGAGTGTAAGAAGCTCTTTGGCATCTTAGCTTGTAGTATAGCATACAGTGGATGTGAAGAATTTTCCTGCCTAGAGGGAGGCTTTATAAAAAAAAGCATCTTCCCTAATCAGAAATCAAATCCAGGCTGTGGCAGTGAAAGAACTGAATCCTAGCTATAACCCACCGGGGACCTGACTGCCATCTACTGCCTGTAATTCCAGCATAAGCTAAATGGCATTTCCATTTCTAGGGATGATCCAGAAGGTCTTTTCAACTAAATTTTATTCAAAAGGTCAATCTACACAAAAAAAACATAAAACAAAACAAACAAAAAAAAAAACAGAAGAAGGAGAAGGAGAAGGAGGAGGAGGAGAAGGAGGAGGAGGAGGAGGAGGAGGAGGAGAAGAAGAAGAAGAAGAAGAAGAAGAAGAAGAAGAAGAAGAGGAAGAGGAAGAGGAAGAGGAAGAGGAAGAGGAAGAGGAAGAGGAAGAGAAAGAAGAAGAAGAAATCAGAAAGGGCTGGCCAAATAGTTCAGCAGCTCAAAGTGCCTGCAAGCAGGTGCAGGAGTACAGGAGCCTGCCTGGGGTTCCATTTCCAGGCCTGCCCTGTCAGCCCCACCCCCAAGGTGCGCTGAGCCAGCAATTGAGACTGGTTGTGGTGGTGTGTACCTATAATCCCAGCTCTTGGAAGGCTGTAAACAGGTGGATCACTGTTATGGTTTATGTCTAGTTGTCCTCCCAAAGCCTCATGCAATCATGGGGCGGGGAATTCTAGAGTTTGAGACTTGAATCATGATCCACTGGGATTATGTGTTTTAGTACTGATGGGACTATGGGTCTGAGAACTGCTGTTACTTGACTCATGATCCACTCGGATTATATGTCTTAGTACTGATGGAGTTATCAGTCTGAGTATGGCTGGGATTATGGATATGGCCTAAGGTGGATAGACTGAGGCAGAGAGCCTGAATGTAATATAAAGAGAGACAGAGAGACAGACACTGGCTGTTGCTCTCTGTGTCCTGGTTGGTCGGTTGCCTCTGTCACGGTTGTTGCTGTTCCACCGCCATGAACTGGATGCTCTCTGCCCTGTTCCACTCAGCCTTGGGTCAGCCAAATATGGACTAAAACCTCTAGCAACTGTGAGCTAAATGAACCTTTCCTTCCTTCATTTTGAGTGTCGGGTATTTGTCCCAGCAATGAGTAAAAAGTAACTAAGACAATTGTTATGAGTCTGATCTAATAGTGAGACCCTGAACACCCTGTAGACTCTTTCCTAAAATGCCAAAAAGAAAAAAAAGAAACCAAAAGGTCAATGTGCATGTGAAGCACCAGGATCTTTGCCCTGCAAGTGTACTGCTGGAAGACTTTAAGGTGTGTTAGTAGTCACACAGTGAGTTAGGGCATCACCACCTCTCAACCATGACCCAGAAACAATCCTTTGCTAGGGGTGAATATGCCTCCAGGAGAAGGTCACTGTCAGTGGAGCCTGAGCAGTGGGCAGGGTTGAGGGGAGCAGGAAGAGGAGCAGGACTAGGGTAAGAAGGGTCTGGCTGCTGAACCAGGGACCTCCAACAAGACCAGATGATTGCAGGAACAGAAGTAGCCAGGGTGGGATCTCTTCCCATCAAGGTTACTGATCCCTGAGCAGAACACTTGTGCCTCTAGAGCCTCCTGTGCCTTTGGCGTTGCTATCCTCCTTGGGATTCTTTCCTCCCAACCGTCCAGTGCTCAGCAGGTGGGGTCAGGAGGCACAAAATCTTTTAACATTGATATTTTACTTAGGTTCCACTTCTGAGTATGAATTCATATTTTCCACCTAGGGTGGCTGTTGGTTTGTCTACTCAACCCTCTTTTAAGATCACTGACTTAAGAGACAGACTTTCCTGATGAAACCCCTCATCCTCCAGAGCACATAGCTGACCAGTTGTCTGCAGTTTCAGAGTGTTTTGTTTGTCTGCTCCTCCATAACTAGAGCCTCTGCCTGCCCTTTCAGTTCCTGGACACCCTGGGACCTGCCTGAGACTCCCAAGGCAGCTCCCTCTCAGGGTTGAGAACCCCATGCCTTCTTTTCAGCCTGCACAGAAGCTCCAAGTGGCCTGCTTTGGTTTTGCTAAGACATCTTGTGGTGCCCACCTGCATGGGAGGCTCACCCATCAAGTTTGTGGTTCCCCAGGTGCCTCAAGTTTTTTCTGGTTCTGCTTTCTGTCTTCACTAGGAAGGAACCAAGGTGTCCTAAGAGAAAGAAGATATGCCACCTTCCTCTCTAGGTAGCAGGAGAGAGGTAGATCAAGAAGCAAAGAGGGAAAGAGCATGTGGTGAAATTCCCTAATCTACAGCTAATGTGATGTTGATTTCATCTGGAACTGTTGCACTCACCGTGGTCTTCCTTTTCAGCCCAAACCAGGCAAGCCCAAGCAAGAGGCAAGGAGTCCACTGATTCATAGGATGGGAGCACTTGAAGTTCAGAGGTGAAAGAAATGCCTGTGATCCTTGGAGGAAGCAAAGCAATTGTTGGGGAAAGTGCCAAATCTCCTGCACACTTGGTTTTTACATTTAGGTCCAAAAAAAGCCCTTCCAGAGTAGAAAGGTTAACATTTTTCTTGCAAAGGAAACCCTGCACCTTGGTCTTTTGCTGTGAGACAAACTGTCCTAGCTTGCCCCCATCCACCCACAGAGAATAATAGAATTTAGGACACATTTCATAAGATTATTTTATAATGAATCACCCAAAGAATCACATACAAGAGTATAGGATATCTGTCCACACACTAGAAACTAAAGAATCCAGCTGAGGTCCTGGATCCCACAATAATGTCCCATGCAGGCCTGTTTCATGGATCTGCACTGGGAAGGTCGAAAGGTCAGCAAGGGTGGAACTAGAAAGTCTGTACCAGCAGCATGAAGAACCTATGCTAGAAGACTGAGGGATCTGAGCTGGAACCAGGAAGCAATCTCAAGGTAAGAACTAGAGCTCCCCCAAAAAGTACCTCAGTCATCCTCAGCATCAGTGAGACCCCTAGCTCCTCCAAGGATAAAAACAGCCAAGCTCCTATCAGAAAAGCCAACATGATGAGCTTCTGCAGGAGACAGCAGTGCACCATCTTTCCCTCTGGGGCCAGGAAGTGATGCTTGAAGTGAGGACCAGAGCCCCCCAAAGGAAACATAGCCATGTCAGTGATGAGGTCAGAGCTCCTCCTCTCATGAGAGGAGCCAAGGGCATCAGGAAAGCCATCATGGTAAGGTCCCTCAGCAGAACAGCCCAAGAGAACAAGCAGCTTCCAATAGCTTTCTAACAGCTTCCCCAGTTTCCCTAACAGTCCTTCCTTTCTTTCTTTCTTTCTTTCTTTCTTTCTTTCTTTCTTTCTTTCTTTCTTTTTTTCTTTCTTTCATCTATATTTCTTTCTTTCTTTCTTTTTCTTTTTTTCTTCTTCAGTATTTAGGACAAGGTCTATAGGGTCTTACTGTGTAGATCAAACTCATAGTGATTCTCCTGTTTTCAGCCTCTCAAGTGCTGGGATGACAGGCAAATACCACCACATCCAGTCTCAATCATCATCTCAGTGCACCCAGGAGGTGAGGCCAGCATGGCACACTGTGCTCTGCCTAAGCAGGTGCTTTAGTCCGCTGAGCTATCAGGCCAGACCTCTTAACAATCTTTCAACAGCTTCTCTACTTCTGTTTTTTTTTTTATTTTAGTGGTATGAGAAATTGAACTCAGGACCTTGCACTTGGCAGCCAGGTGCTTGTGCCACTGAGCTATATCCCTGGCCCATGCTGTCTTTTATGCTGCTGGCATTAATACTCTGGTGGGCTTCCCACACCAAGCACCATACTAGTTCAGTTCAGCTGAGTGTAACAAGTTGACTACTAGTTGGCAGTCCACCACACAAACCCAGGAGCCTCACAGGTGGGACTTTTTCATGAAAACTGGTATTATTTCTGTCAAAATTCTCATTGCAAGATCTGTTGAGAAGGAAAAGTAGGAAGACAAAAAAGCTGAGCTGGGCATACTGGCTGCATGCCTGTAATACTGCTTCAGGAAGATGAGGCAGGATCTCTAAGAGTTTCAGGCCAACCTGGGCTACATCCTGCATCCATGACCAGCCTGAACTACAGAGGGAGACAAATACAAAAACCAACCAACCAAGTGACTTCAAGATGGTGATGGTGTTCCCAAGATCAGATCATCTGGGCTGGCTCACCCTGTGTTTTCCACCTTGAAATTGTGCAGTTCCATACTCAACCTGATAGCCTGCTCTTAGAAGGAATTTGACACTGGCCCAGATTATGATTTGGCCTGGGATGGATGTTCTACATTTTGAACAACTAAGTGTCCTAAGACATGAGCCTTTGCTGCAGTGCTGTCTCAAACATAGGCCTGTGATGGAATTATGCGGATAAATTTAGTCCAAGAGAAAAATGTAGAAGCCCCAAAAACACAACCATCCTGCCCTTTGCCAGGAAAAGTTAGGAGGCCATGCTGAGGCCAAAGGGCTTGCAAGAAGAGTGAAGCAGCTATGGAGGGCAAGGTAGATCCCACAGTTGCTTGGTAGATGTTTGTCAGGAGCCAAGAGCACTGTAGGTCTTCAAGATGATAGATAGATAGATAGATAGATAGATAGATGATAGGGAGAGAGGGGGGGGGGAGAGAGAGAGAGAGAGAGAGAGAGAGAGAGAGAGAGAGAGAGAGAAAGTCACCAGTGTGCCTTATACAACTAGGAGAGGGGGCATCCATGCCCCAGGAGGTACCCAGGGGTGGGAGAATAGGGAGCCAGAAGCCCACAAGATGCTGTCTCCTGCAGCTGCTGTGAGCTGAAGAGTCAGCTGGAGGAGGACAGTGAGTTTTAGAATCAGAGACCCAGCCTGAGAAGCCAGCCCAGAAGACACAGCGTGGTGGTCCTGGCTCTTGGTTTTCTGTGATGTTGAACCCTAAGTCTCCTTAACTAAGGAGTGGAAATGCTTCCTGGGGTTTTGCTCTGTAGAATTTCAGAATGCACTTGAGTTTGGTCTATTGGAAGACTGGCCATTGGAAGCGGGCAGATGCAAGATTTTGAAGAAGCAGTTTTAGGTCTCTTGCAGACATGGCATCTCTGTGGTGCCTTCATTCTCAACTGTAAAAGGTCTCCCATTCAAAGATAGGCAGCAAGAGTCCTTTCACAAATCTTCTGCAGCTGTTTTATCAGGAGTGGGTGAGGCCCAAAGAGAAACTCCTTAAGTCCTTCATTATGGCACTGGTGCAGTTAGAGAATGGAGTGTTTATTAAGAAGAGAGGGCTCGCCAGATAGCTCAGCGGATTAAAGCACCTACTTAGGCAGAGTGCAGGGACCAGGGTTCAATTCTCAGTGTGTCATGCCGGCATCACACCCTGGGGGGCATGCTGAGACAGTGACTGAGATTGGGTGTGGTGGTACGCCTTGAGAGGCTGAATCCCAGCTTTTGGGAGGCTGAAAATAGGAGGATCACTATGAGTCTGATCTGTGTAGTAAGACCCTGTACTAAATACATTAAAAAAAAAAAAAAAAAAAAAAAAGAAGAAGAGAAATAATGTCAAGTCTGAAGGGGACCAAAAAGTGGGCTTCCATAGGGACTCTTGGTCTAGGAGTTTTTATACCAAGAAATAACTGGAGCATAGACTACTCTCAGTCAAAGTAAAATCCATCTAAGGACTCAACAAGGCTCCTTTGTGTAGAAATGGGCTGATGAGGAATTGAGTCATACAGCAAGCCTGCATCTGCAGGTGCCTCTGAGCCTCTATTTTAGTTAACTGATTTATTAAAAGAGAAAAATGAGAAGAGAAAATTGCTTTTCAGATAGCTAGCTGCAGTTGTCCGAACAGGTGGACATCCATCACCCTGCTTGTTAATGTACTTGTTATATTTCTGCGTCTAATTATTGCTCCTATTCCTGTGTACCCTTGATCTCAGGCTCCTGCTTATCCGACCAAGGTTTGGTCATCCTTGCTCTAAATTGTGTTCAGTGTCTCTCTAGTTGCATTCTATCTTCTACCTAATTCTCCTACCTATAATACTATGACACCAGTAACCATACTGCACCACCACTAGAAGTGTTATGCACTGAATGTGTCCTCCACAAGTGTGTTTTAAGCTTCATCCCTTAGTGTGATGGTGTTTAGCAAAAGGAGCCCTTGAGAGGTCATGTGGGTGGGGCCCCAGTAAGGGGATTTGTGTCCTTATGAGAACAAGACAGTCAAGACTTTTATTGTGTGTATGTGTGGCTGGCTCAGCCCACCCTGGGGGTGGGGTTGGTGCAGCATGTGGTGCCAGGGATCAAACTGCAGTTCCTGTGCTTTGCAAAGGCTTGCCTAAGCAGGTGTTTTAGACCACTGAGCTATCTCACTGGCCCCAATGCTTAGAACAAAATAATCAAGATTACTCTGTCTCTCAGAGTAATAACAAAAAGAAGCAAGTATGAGATCTTCATAGATCTAGGCTTCATTTACCCTGGATTTAAAAGGTGCAAGGGTCACTCAGGATTCTGGGTGTCAACTGAATGATGTAGATGGCACTGGCTGTAGAGAGCCTTTGATATGCTTCTATCAGTGGATGTACAAGGAGACAGAAGGATATGACAGTAAGTGTGTGACTGTTCTTGAGTACCCAGTAAATATGAGCACTATTTTTTAATTACACTGGAAACAGACCATTGTGTCATGAGGAGGAGTGTTTATTCAAAGATGACAGCAAGAGCCAGTTGGGGCAAGAGCAGGGACGGGATGAGGTAAGTGTACCAGCAGCGCAGCAGCAGGGCGGGAGGTGCAAAGAAACACTGGGCAGACTGTGCTGCTCTGTCAGGTGCTGAGCTTGGGTCTTATGGTTGAGTGTTGGCATAAGAGGATTGTGTGTGACAATGACAGTGAACTTGTGTGTTCAGCGTTAGCACTTGGGACTCAGAGGCATTGATGTTGGAGTGGGGGATTGAGTAGAGTTGTATATCTTAGGAAAAGACATGAGAAGAAAGGTAGGTGTTGATGACATAAGTGGATGATATTGGAAAATGTGCTGGCCAAGGCTGATGTGTGGATCTTCTGCAAGAAAATCCTGATAACAAGTCTCAGCTCAAGTCTTTGGAAAATGAATAGTGACTACTGGATCCAGCAAGTACAACTGTAAGGATTTGTTGGTCTATTGCTGGTCCCTGGAAGAAAATAGCAAAAGGATTTAGAAAATAAAGATAAGTGATAATAGCTGAGGTGGGCTGGGGAGATAGCTCAGTAGAATAAGCACTTACCTGGCAAGTGCAAGGACCTGAGTTCAATCCCGTCCTGAAAAAAAAAAAGGTAATAGCCAAGGTCAGGTGTTAGACCATGTCTGATTGGCAAGGCACCCCTGAACAATAGTAGAGGTGCTTATATAAACTTTTGCAAAGTTACAAGATGCAAGATTGCCTAACAACTAATAGCCCACCATGTCCAAGCAGGATGTTTTTCTCAAGACTGAGGTATCTTGACTGCATTAGGTAATGAGGCCTCATTCTGCCCTCCAACATATGATCCATAGTTAACTTCAGTGACTCCCAACGTATTTCCCTTTTTTGTTTTGTTGTAGAAATGATGGGTGTTCTATTACAGTTAGAGAACTGTGTTCGGAGAACTCTTTAGAAGACCTTTCTATTCTTGATGCCAATCTAAAGATTTTTGATACCTGTACACAGCAATTTAACCCTATGAAGCCCAATATTCTGTAACAGTAGTGAGTTACCAATACAGCTGGCAACTGTAAGAAGTTGTTGGTAATTTGAACATACTACAGCTATCATATTATTATTGCATTTTTTACATCTTGTGTTTACACTTTTCTGCTGGATGGTTAAGACCAAGTTAAAATGAGGCCTGTATAAATAAAAATTTAACCCTTTTCTGTCTAGCAAGGACAGTTAAACCTCAAGATTTGCCTTGGAACCATGTACAATACCTCTTGATTTTCCATCAGTGTCAGCCATCCGGATGAGTCACAACCATTCCTTGACCAAGTTGCTTTCTGTGAAAGCTTAAGAGACATTTTCTCTCCAGGTGATTCACCTTAGGTACGCTCTATACCATTTAATCACTTTACTCTGTGGTCCCATAGTCTTTGATTAGAAAATCAGGGACTCAACTGGGTTACAGGACGTTGTAGCAGAGGTTCTCATGTCTTGAATCTTCATAGACCTTGAAGAGCTCATGTCAAAATATTGGCTATCCTCTTAGCTCATCTGTCACTCTAATTTTTTTTTTTTTCAGAACTAAGGATCGAACTCAGGACTTTGCACTTTCCAGGCAGGCACTTGTGCCCCTGAGCTATCTCCCTGGCCATATCACTCTAACTTTTTGTCTGTAAACTTTAGTTGCTAAACATCCAGAAGAAAAGCTTAATGATATTGCCCTGTAATGGAGGAAAAAAACTTAACATTACTATTTTATCTGAATATCAAACACCTTGGACATAAAATGGAGCTTATTTTTAACAACCATGGGTATTCTAATATTTAAGTCTATGTAGAGTGACTGTGTGTGGTGGAGCACACCTGTAATCCCAGCTTTTCGGAGACTGTAAACAGGTGGATCACTATGAGTGCCACCTAGTAGTGAGACCCTGAACACCTGTAGACCCGACCTTCCCCCCACCAAAAAAAAGTCTATGTAGAGTGTTAACAGACAACAGTTAAATAGCTTTACAGAGATATTTAGAAATCAAAACCAAATGCAACTTTGGAGCATGACAATCCTGATCACATTTTGTTTCATACTTAAATTTTCATTTTAACATAATGTAACCCTTTCAACTAATCATATCTGTCTAATACATAATAAATTTTTACCTAATTTCCACTCTTTAGTGAGCTATATCACAAGCTTTGTTGTTGTTAAAGACAGAGGTCTGAATCTGAGGGAAAGTCTTTTCACAAATAAGCAATCTTTGTTTTACATTTTGGAAGACCTGATCTGAAAACTTACAGGGACACTGGGGTGGCCATGGGATCCACATAAGCTGTGTCTTATGGGCCCCAATGTGTAGGTGTGGGAGTTGTGCTGGTACTCAGGCCCACTATTTGAGAACTTAGGAGTATGGTAGGCGTCTGAGGGGTTCTGGGGAGCAGCACCCTCGCCCACCAGCATGCAGACACAACAGTTGTGCTGCGATCTGGTCTCACCATCTGAGAACTTAGAAGGACACTGGTTGGCTGCATGATCCTGGTAAGCTTTGTTCTGTGATTCCAGTGTGTAGATGCGGTGGTTGTGTTGGTAACAAGGTTCATCATGTGACAACTTAGGAGGGTGTGAGATGGTTAAGTGGTGCTGGGAGCTCTGTCCTGGGCCACTAGTGCAAAGATGTGGAAGTTGAGCTGATACTTGTTCGTACCATCTGAGAACATAGGTAGACATTGGGCAGCTGTGGGGTTCTGGTGAGTCCAGCTCATACCCACCATTTTTGCCTAAGCTTTGTTGAGCACTGGCTAATCTCCCCCACTGGTATCAGGAGCCTTTGGGAGTCCTGCCCTGCCTCCCCCACAATAGCAGGAACCCTACTGACCCATGTCCCACCTCTCTCCCACCACTGTTAAGTTGAAATGATTATTGGGAGCTTCAAAAAAAAAATGCCAAAATAAAGGCAATCTCAATCCTCCAGCCCACCCAGAAACAGTTCAGGAGAAAACAACATAGAAGAATGTAGAAGTCACACAACTGAAATTTCTGAAATGATAGCATCTGAAGTGGAAATAAGTCCAGCAAGCTACAGAAGAAGTAAGGAGCCTATCACCCAGTGCCAGGCCGGCCAGGTGAGACCTCCTCCAGCCTGCTGCCAGCGCAGCCTACCATCATCAGCAAGTGCCAGGCCTGCCAGCCTATCACCCAGTGCCAGGTCTGCCAGGTGAGACCTCTGGCCCGCCGCCAGCGCAGCCTACAATTATCAGCCAGCATCAAGCCCACCAGGTGAGACCTCCTCCGGCCCACCACCAGCTCAGCCTATCACCAGCACCAGGCCCACCAGGTGAGTGAGATCCTCCCCCACTCCCCTGGCCTATAAGTAGCTCAGCCGACCCAGCAGCCCGGAGTGAACAAACAACCCGTGGGCACGCAGTCCTGCACCAAAGATCATAGCTACTCAGAATGATACAGACAAGGAGCAAAATGCAATCTCAGGTCCTGAGCCGACTTGAAACAAATACCTGAGACACTACCATAGAAGAAAATCGGAATCATGCAGCCGAAATCTCTGAATTCATAGCATCTGAAATAAACAAACAAATGCAGAAATGTATAGAGGATCTTGGATTGGAGATAACCTCTGAAGTTAAAAGAGAAATCTTTGCATTACCAGAGACTGAAGTTAAAAAGCAGCTGCAGAAAAGCATAGAGGGAATCAGATCAGAAATAATCTCTGAAGTTGAAAAAGTCATCTCTAAATTAATAGCAGCTGAAGTAGAACAACTGCACAAAGGCAGAGAGGAAATGAGAGCAGAAATAACCTCTGAAATAGAAAAAGAAAGGATAACTATAATGGAGGACTTAAGAAATGCATCTAAAGAAG
>PVKN010005232.1:16621-31415 GCA_004027915.1 Capromys pilorides | reverse complement strand
TTTTTTTTTTTTTTTTTTTTTTTTTCTTTTTGAGTCAGGGTCTCACTATGCAGTTCAGGCTGGCCTTGAGCTCACTTTTATAACCCAGGCTGGTCTCGAACTCACACTGATCCTCCTGCCTCAGCCTCCCAAGTGCTGGGGCTACAGGTGTGTGCCACCACGCCCGGCCTAGAAACTAATTACATTACTAGATTTAGTTTGTAGTGCCATCTTTTTTTTTAGTCTTACACTGTAGTAGTAGTAGTAGTAGAATTTTATGAACTTTCCCACTTGACAGGAAGAAGTATCCTAATGTTTTTTCTGTAGTACTGAGAGTCCAAGATAGTGCACTGAGATTAAAAAATACAAATTAGGAATAAAGATACTACTGCTTTATACAAATTACACTGTAGTTTGTTGGTTATGTAATTATCTACAAAAAAGAGGTAAATTATTAGAACTGGTCAAAGCATTTAGCAAGGTTGTTATACTTCCTATATACCAATAGTAATTACTTTGAAAATTTACTAGAAAAAGAAAAAAAGCTCAGGATAGAAAACCTGACTTGGGCCAGGAGTATAGCTCAGTGGCATAAGCATCTGTCAGGCAGATGCAAGGTTTTGAATTAAATCCTCACTATCGAAAAAAACCAAAAGGAACCAGTGGACACCAAGACCCAGCTATTACTACCTTGCTTGATTTTTGTAAAGACAAAGTAAAATATTGCTTAAAATTTTTGTGAAAATAAAATGCAATTTTGGGGTATAAAAAAAAATGATACTGACAAGATTACATGAAGTCCCAGTCTCTGAGTATGAAATAATTCCTTGCTTTAGTTCCTCAGATGTTAGCGATGATGGTTGATCTGGAGGAGGACGAGGACTGGGCAAATGCAGATGAACTAGAAGACGATGATTTTGATAGGTAAACTGTGTGTGGAATATGGATGGAGCTGGCCTGGGAAGGTGGGGCCCGGGAGGCTTAGGACCGTGCAGCCCAGCCCTGCCACTGTGTAACTTGTACCCAGGAGTTAGATATTTTACTTACAAGTATTATCTTATTTTTCATATATAATTTATGTTTTTAAAATTTATTTCATCAAGGTTCTTAAAATATTATTAGAAGAATATGTAAAGCCCTTTTATAATCAGAAAATGCCAATGACAAACTTGAAATACAGCCAAGTTTCCATCCTTGTTGCTCTTGTATTCCAAATTTTCTTCAGAATCGGGAATTTCTTTTAAAATACACATGAACAAGCTTTATTGTGTACTTTTATATGCATAAACCTCATTGAAAAAGTTGCTTGGGGCCAGCAAAATAGCTCAGCAGTGTAAAGCATCTGCTTAGATAAGCATGCAGAGACCACAGTTCAGTCCCCACAACCACATGCTGTGCCAGCCACTGGATGGAGGGATGGATGGATGGATGGATGGATGGATGGAAAGATAGATGATAGATTTGCTTAAGTGAAATTTCCTACAAAACATTGCTAATGGAGTTTACCTTTAGGAATTCAGAGAGCACAGTGATGAGAGCTGTCCACTGGGTGACATCAACCCTGGAATTAGTGTTGTGCTGACTCTTCAGCTCAGTCGGCCCCATGCATACTGATCCCTGGAGAGAGAGCATCCCGTCTGGGCTCGCAGGGGGGATAGTGGCTCCTTAACAAGCATAGCGCTTAACACTGTTACTTTTTACTTTTTTGAGTTGTCCTGAGGTATATTACTTTCAGATACAGAAATGGGCAGTTCAGATTGAGTGATTTGACTGAGGTTACATAACCAGCTACTCAGCATAAGTTAAGGACTTAAACCATTTTTCTCTTATTGACGTTTGTAGAATGCGTGCTGCATTTTTGCAGCTTCCTCTCATTATTAAGCATGACTAATTACAGCCCCAGCACTACCGAAGTAAATTGAAGTAGGCTTCACTGGGCTGGAGAGAACACGGGTTAGATCAGGTTTCCTTCTGATTCAATTACTGCAACATGCTGCTGCCTGTCCTTTAACTTACCTTGTAAACAGCTCTTTATAAGTAGATGGTTTAAGAAACTTATTTTTCTGGGCTTGATGAAGATTTTCTTACCAGGGAGTTACTTTAGTTGATTTTTTAAAATAACTTTTCAAGATTAGAACTTTAGGCCCAAAAACCTGTTCTAAAGATCATTTAGAGTTTCATTCCTTACAGTTTTGTCTTCATGGACCAGTTAGTATTCTGTATGGCAGGTTCCCTGTTACCCTGGCAGCTCTGAGCCCAGGTAACCGCAGGTACTTCTATGCACCAGTCTCCCGTGAAGCCTCTTTGTAGTGGTTGGCAGTATCCTTTTGTACCTCTTTAAAGATGAATACACAGGCAGGAAGAGGGGGAAATCCTCTTCATTCCGAGCACTCCTTTCAGTTTCTAGGCTCTGTCCACTAATGAGTTTGAGGAATGTGTTGCTAGGACAAGAGATGCAGTTCTCAGTCTGCCTTTTACCTCTGAGGTTTGAAAAGTAAAATTTAGATTCGGGACTTTTCTAAACTATGATGCAGCATGGTGAAAGTTTTCATTTAGTTTTTCAGATGTAGGGTTCTTAATAGCATATGTAGACGTCTGCTTGAATTTGTTCTCAGTCCTAGTTTAGTAGCGTACTTAGCGTGCACATTTCTCAGGGTATCATCCGTGTCCATTGTGTGTTTAGCAATGCCGTGGCTGGGGAGAGTGCTTTAGACCGCATGGCCTGTGGACTTGGTGGGAAGCTCGTCCTGCCGATGATCAAGGAGCACATCATGCAGATGCTTCAAAACCGTAAGCTGCCTGGGTCTCAGATGCTGCAGGGGTTGGGCTCGGGCTTTCCAAAACTTAAAAACTCTTAAGTACTATGCTTTAGTCTTTACCCTTTATAGAATGCTTAACCTAATTCTTACATTCTACTGATGAAATTTTATTCAGTCATTTTTAGAACCATTTCTTATGCTAAAGAATGGTTTTCCTCACTGCGAGGAATATTATTCAGTTTTCCCTCACAGATTAGTGTATAGGAAAAAATTATCAGTTGTAAAGAAAAATCCATAGATTTACTCACTAGTCCGAAATACGTAGTTTTCAAGAAGCAAAAAAAAACAGGACCTCACTATGTAGTGTCGGCTGGCTTTGAACTATGCCCAATGTATATATTTTTCTTCTGATTAATCCCTTTTAATTATAAAATGCATCCAGTGTTTAAAAAATTGAAACATAGAAGTGAGCTAGGTGTGGTAACACATTATAATCCCAGCACTTGGGAGGTTGAGGCAGGAGGATCCCTGGAAGTTAGAGATCAGCCTGAACAGCAGAGTATTCAAAGCCAGTCTGAGCTACACAGCCAGAACCTGTCTCAGAAAGGAGGAAAGGGCCAGCGAGATGGCTCAGTGGTGTAAAGTGCTGCCTACCTAGGAAAGTTTAGGCAAGCTCAAGGACCAAGCCTGTGGCTTGATCCCCGGCACCACATGCTGCCCCAGTCCCACCCTCGGGGCACGCTGAGCCGGCCATAACACAAATAAATAAATGAGGTTTTAAAAAAATAAAATAGGGGCTGGCGAGATAGCTCTGTGGCACAAGTGCCTGCCTGGCAAGTACAAGGTCGTGAGTTCGAGTCCCGGTCCCGCAAGATAGATAGATAGATAGATAGATAGATAGATAGATAGATACATAGATAGATGGAAAAGTGTGTGATTTGTCTTTTACTTTGTGTTTACAGGTGATCACTGTTAAGAGCATCCTAAAGCCTTTCTCTGACTTCAGTTATGCATGTGTGTTAGTTTTATTTTTAGTGTTTATGTACCATATAGATAGACCATATTAAGCTTTGATTTTTTTATGTTGCCACCATGTAACAGCCCGAATTCCAGTTAAATGTGGATAGTATTTATTTTTTGGGGGTGTTTTTTTTTTTTTTTTTTTTTTTTTTTTTTTTTTTTTTTTTTTTTTTTTTCTTTTTGTTTCTTTTATTCTTTTAAACTTCATTCATTCATTCATTTACATTATGGCCAGCTCAGCCTGCCCTGGGGGTGGGGCAGCATATGGTGCCAGGGATCAAACTGTGGTCCCTATGGCTACCTAAGCTTGCCTAAACAGGCGCTTTATACCCCTCAGCTTTCTTGCCAGCCCCAGTTTTTGTTGATTACAAATAATGCTAACCCAGAGTCCAGGCATGGTGGTACACACCTGCAGTCCAAGCTCCAGGGAAGTTGAAAATAGGAGGGTCACTATGAATCCAAACTGCATAGTGGTACCCTGTATCAAATACATCTTTTAAGAAAAAGAAAAAAAACCTCTGAACCAAACACTGTTCTACAGAAATTCTGGTATTTAGATACATGTATGTTTGTTTGTTTGTTTTTACAGAACTGGGACTGAACTCAGGGCCTTGCACTTGGCCAGGCAAGCGCTTATTCTACTGAGCTATCTCCCCAGCCCCAATTCTAGTTTATTTTAGATGAAAATAGACATGTGTTTGTGAGTGCGTGCATGGGTGTGTGTATGTATGTGTTAAAGGAAAGGCAGATGCGTGGACCAATCCCATCAATATGAGATCTTTTGTTTGTTTTTGATGGTAGCAATAAAGTCCAGGGTCTCTTACTGAGTATAGCTATGCTCCCCTAGTGAATGCAGGATGTGAAGGATTTTAAAGTAGTACAACAGAATGGCACAACATCAACTGCAGATGAAAATGAATTATTGAGAACACTAGTCCTTACTTGGATCACTTGTTTTCCTGCGAGATTTTTATTTATCCTGAAGAGGCTTGGTCAAAAGCCGTTGTTCTTTTTAATGTATATGATTATCTGTCTGGACCCTATATTACCATCACTGCTTCTCAGCCACATGTTTTTTAGCCTTTACCAAGTACAGAGACATCATCACAGATTGCATGACCTATAAGAGCTACTTTGCAGTAAGTTTTGCTTTCCAGGTTTAAACTGAAGTAAGCCCAGAGATAATAAAAAATTGTTGGGTGGAACAAGCAGTCAATGTGTCTCTCCCTTCATTCTTGTGACTTTTTTTTTTCTTTTTTTTAAAATGTTATGGCCAGCTCAGCCTGCCCTGGGGGTGGGGATGGCTCAGCATGTGGTGCTGGGTGTTGAACCTTGATCCCTGAGGGCTAAGCTTGCCTGAGCAGGCACTTTAGACTGCTGAGCTATCTCGCGGGCCCCTGATTCATGTTACTTTTCAAATAGATTTGTTGTGAATGTGCTTGTGATTTGCCTTAAAGAATTTGTTAACAGCTTACTACCTAAGTGTTGAATGGGCTATATGGCACTGAAGTGATTTTGTTTGGCTTTGTTCTAGTGGGGATTGGAGCAGGGGGGTATACTATGCCACATTCCCAGCCATCTTTATTTTTTCTTTTCAGGCAGGGTCTTGCTAAACTGCCCAGGCTGGCCTCCTCCTTGTAACCCTCCTGAGCTGACTTCTCCGGTAGTTGGGATTAACAACATGCACTGTAGTGCTCAGCTGCCAGGGAACTCTTAAGGAAGAGTTGTTGCCAAATGTGTGACTTTTAGCAGATCTCTGCACCTTGGTTTTCTGATGTGTAAAAAATGAAAATGGTTGCCTTATATCCATTTTGGAGACGAAGGTTCATTTCATGTGTGTGAAAAGTAATGTGAAAAAAGGCCCAACAAGATTGAAGCTGCAGGCACCCACCTGGCAAGCCCGAGGTCCCAAGTTTCACAGGTCCCCAGTTCCACAAAAAAAAAAAAGAAGCAGCAGCAGCAATAGATACATCTTCTAGTTTGAAAACACATAGTAATAATATTGGTTAGTAATTGGGTATCTGTTTACATATAGCATTCTCTAGTTTTGGCCTCTTTGTATGTGTTCTTATTCTAGAAAACTTAACATGTTTACTCTAGAAAACTACTTAATTTCAAGAAATGGTTTCCTTTTATTTGCTATAATAAGCAGTCAAGTTTTTAAACCTTAAAATTATAGGGATAACTATTTTCAGATCCCCTACCATTGCCATCATATTCTGCAGAGCTTGCTTCCAGGAAGCAAGTGGGAATATATGACGTTTATCTTTTTTTCCCCTGAATCAAATAACAGTATCAAGTAAACCTTGCATTTCTTCTTTAAATCAAGAAGTTCATTATGTAAAGATTAGTAGATACTTAACTCTTCATTTCTAAGGGTTAGTATTCCTCAGTTGAGAAATTGTGACTTATTAGTATGGGGACTATGGATTGAAGTTAATTAAAAGCATAAATAGTAGATTATTGTAAATAATAAAAGTTTTTTGTTCTGTGGTGCTGGGCATTGAATCTGGTCCTGGTTAGACAACTGGCATTGTTAAACTACATTTCCACCCATGAATAAGTTTAATGTGTACCAGAGTAGGAATTTCTCAGAATGATTTGTGGTAGAATAGTTATATCGGTTTTGTGCTCCCCAAAGTAAGAGATGGAGCCAACATAATTTAGATTTTTCTACAATTTAACCTGTTAGACTGGGTAGCATCTGGCCTTAGGGCCCTCTTTACCAGCATAAAAAGTATGCAGGCTCCTTGAGTGCTTTTGTTCAAGTGTGTCATATCAATGTTTATGGTCTTAATTTTTTTTTTTTCTTTCTTGCTTTCTTTCTTTCTTTCTTTTTTTCTTTCTTTTTTTTGTCTTTTTGAGACAGGGCCTCGCTATGCTGTTCAGGCTGGCCTTGAGCTCACTTTGTAGCCCGGGCTGGCCTCAAACACAGTGATCCTCTTGCCTCAGCCTTCTGAGTGCTGAGATTATAGATGCAGATAAAATTTTTGTGTTTATATATGTATGTGTTTGTTTATTGGGTGGTTGGGAATCAAACTCAGGACCCGGGAGGCACTGTTCACTGAGCTATGTATCCTCGGCAAAAATCCCTAAAAGGAGGCTATCTTTTCTCTTTGGTTATTTTGTCTTTTTAGAAGTAAGGTGGGCCAGCTAAATAGCTAAGCAGATTAAAGCTCCTGCAAACAGGCACAGGGCCTGAGGCTCAATCCCTTGGGCCGAGGCGCACTCAGATGGCAGTTCAGACTGGGCTTGGTGGTGCACCTGCAATCCCAGATCCTGGGAGACTGAGCTATTTGGCCGACCCCACCTTACTTTTAAAAAGAAAAAACAACCAAGGAGAAAGATATACCTCCTTGGAATTTTTGCCAAAGATATGTAGCTCAGTAGTACAGCGCCTACCTGATCCTGAGTTTAATTCCCAACCACCCAAGTAAATAAACACGTACATATATAAACAGGCAGATCACTACAAGTCATTCTAGTAATGAGACCCTGAGCACCCTGTAGACCCTTCCCTAAAAATGCAAAAAACAAAAAAAGTAAGGAAGTAGGGTGATCATACAAAACAGTAAATGTGTATCCAGCTAGCACAGCAGTGACATTATTTGTAGTGTGTAATATGGGAACAGTTTCCTTAACTTTTTAAACAAATGCTGTGTAATATCGCCAGTCTTAAGTGAAATAGTCCAGTCAGACACTTTTCCCTGACCATTTTTCTTTCTCACTATAAAGTCCAGGTTGGCCTTGAACTCATTGTAATTTAGGTAGGCCCTCATTGTGGCTCCTCAGATTGCAGGCTTGGTTTTTCTTTATTTTGTTTTGATACCAAGAGTCAAACTCAGAGCTTTGTACTTGCTAGTCAAGAGGCATGTCTCTGAGCTATATCCCCAGACCTCATTTTTCTTATTAATGTCTATAAAGTTTTGTTATTCTTTCCAAATGGAATAATTCCTAATTAAAGTTGTTTGGCTACCAGGATGATCTTTGTAGCATCTAATTCTTTCAAATGTAATTCTTTTTTGTAGCTGACTGGAAATACCGGCATGCAGGATTGATGGCCTTATCTGCCATTGGCGAAGGATGCCACCAGCAAATGGAAGGAATTCTGAATGAGATAGTAAATTTTGTTTTGCTTTTCCTTCAGGATCCTGTAAGTACCAGCAAATATTTTCATTCCTATTACCGTAGTTTCCCATGGGCGCCTACTGTGTTTACTAATAAAAGACAACATGTTACAGCATCCGAGAGTAAGGTACGCAGCCTGCAATGCTGTGGGGCAGATGGCTACTGATTTTGCACCTGGTTTCCAAAAGAAATTCCATGAGAAGGCAAGTAATAAGATGCTCACGTCAGCCTGGTAGGTAGAAGCCTTTCCAAAGGTATGCTGATTTGGCCTCGTTTCCCAGGTGATTGCAGCTCTGCTGCAGACCATGGAAGACCAAGGCAACCAGCGGGTGCAGGCCCATGCTGCCGCTGCCCTCATTAACTTCACCGAGGACTGCCCCAAGTCGCTGCTCATCCCCTACCTAGATAACTTGGTGAAGCATCTGCATTCCATCATGGTGCTGAAGCTTCAGGAGGTGAGCTCTAAGGCCTTCCAGGGGACCTCAGATGACTCAGTGGGCGGGGCTTAGGGAAGGAAAGGCTCTTGCAAGGCCATCAGTGTGGAGGAAGACATTCCAGGGTGATCCCCTCGGATAAAACAAGCTTGACTAAAGCATGGGCCACAGTTGGAACTAGGAAGGACGTGGCCTCGGGGTGCAGTTGGTGCACAAATTGCCTTGAGGACACAGCAGAGGAACTTTTGAACATGGGCTCTTCGTGCTGTGGGAAGTGGTGATGCAATTATGGAAACGTGGTGACGTTGTGAGGCATAAAAGGGCAACAGTGCTCATCCCCGGAGCATGGATGACGGTTAGAGAAATAGGGGAAGAGAGTTCTAAAAGGCAGGTCACGGGACACAGTGATAGTTTCTAATTTTCTTTTTAAATATATAGAAGTAAAAAATGTTGACTGTTCTAACCAAAGTGACAGAAATTGACAGTATCCTGAAGCCAGTGTTCTTTTAAAAAAAAAAATGTGTTTTTCAGTTAAGTGCCAGCTGTCCAAGTAGGTGGTTTATGATTATAGTACAGTCTGCAAAACTGCTGTTAGTATGATAGTGTGCTAACAGCGAGAGAGAAAGGATGTAGCTGAAAGCAAGCAATGAAGCCCAGTTGTCAGATACAGCAAAAATGGGTTTGGGCTGTAAAAATGGATATAAAGGTCCCCATGGTGAAAGATTCATTTTCACTGTTAGACTCACTGCACATAAACTTAATGGCAGATTGCTATAAAAGTTTCTGATACTCTCAATTTCTGTACTATACAGTAACAGTTCACAAACCACAGGGTCACCTTGATGACTTATCTAATTAAGGAGGACACAGAGGGATGAATACCTCAGAAGCCAGAGAAAAAGCAGTTTCAGACTAAGGCCAGGTATTCAGTGTTGAATGGCAGCAGATTAAGAACATAATGAAGGAAACACTTAACTGTCTATAAGTGGACAGAGCCGCACCCACGTGGGGGGTGGATAAATAAAAATAGGTGGATCCAGGGTGACTCCAGAAGTGGGCTTGGGTAGAAGGTTGCAGTGTGAAGAGACTGCCTATGTCCCTGTAATTCCCCAGAGAACCAATGTGTAAATTTTTTAAAGACTAAAGGAAAGACTGAAGACAGGACAGAAAAATGACAGTAGCCAGAGCTACAAGCAAAGAGAGTGGCCTAATAGAGAAGGAAAGATGTCCTTCTGTGGTCACTAGCAAGGTTAGGACTAAACAGAGTGGATGCTGAGGTGCGGAAGAAAGGCAGTAGGGAACATAAGAGATAGATCTTCTGTGTATGAGAAGAGGGTCAAGAGATGCAGAGGTGAAAGGAATTGTTGGCCTGTACATATTTCGGTTCCCCACAATATTTTCATCAAGTGCTGCCAACACGTAATAAGAAAATACAACTTCTTAAAAAGTGCAGAATGTATAATACAAGGAAAAAGCTCTGCTGAGGAGGAATTCAAGGAAATCTGGTATAGTTACAAGGACTTAGTTATTCATGTGATCAGTAAGGGATTGTTTAGAGTCTCATGAAGTGACAGTAGGCCTGGTTCTGATACCCCAGAGGCATTCATTACTAACCAGCCTAGAGAACTTGACAGGACTTTGGGACAGGAAAATGAATCAGTACCTCTACTTCCTTATGGAGGAGAAGAAGGTGAGTGAGAGAGGGTTCCTCCTTATTGAGAATTTCCCAGAAAGCTTGGATTGGATCCTTGACTTACGAACTCAGTTCATTCAAGAGGCCTGTTTGTAACTCAGGTTGATTGTAAGTCAACACTTTTCCCCCTGAGAAGTAATGGAAATACCCATAATGCATTCCAAGCCTCCCAAAATACCCCTTAACTAACTTTTTCATAATAAAAAAGGGGTGTATAATGTGCATAATGTACCAGAAACGCTAGTAATTAGCCTGGTGTATTAACAAAAAAGTTAAAATAGTTTACCGGAAACAATTTCATGCTGTTCTCACCATTCAAGTTGACATGTTTGGCTTACAGGAAGGAAAAATGAAATAGGTGGTTATTGTTTGGAAGGAAGAGTGGCTGAGCAACAGAACGACAGCAAAGGGCCTTTCTGAAGTGGGAGGTATCAACAGTCAGTGCACCAAAATTGTTCTGAACTAAAGAAAATTCTCGGACCAGCCAGATTGCTCAGCAGGTTAAAGCGCCTGCTTAGGCAGATGCAGGGGTCTGAGGTTTGATTCCCTAGCCAGCTGTGCCAGCTCCACCCCGAAGACAGGCTGAGTTGGCAATTGAGACTGGGCATGGTGGCACGTGCCTGTAATCCCAGCACTTGGGAAGGAAGCTGAAAACAAGAGAACCACTACCAAGTCCAATCTATGTAGTGAGACCCTGTAGTCCCTATACTAAAATCCAAAAAAAAATAGAACTACAAACGTTTGAAGAGCACATTTTTACCAAGACAGAGAAAAAACCTTAGAACCTGCTTCTGGCTCACTGGGTCTCAGCCTTTTCAGAAGTAAAAGGTGAGCTAAGGTTGTCAGTTCCTGTCTGTAACACTCTTCTGTAGTGTCAGATAAATAAGAGCCTGTCTCTTCCATACTGATCAGCCCCAACCCAGCTTAGTTTCCAAGATCATATGAGGTGAGACACATTCAGAGTAGTTGGCCATAGGTAGTCTGACATGGTCACTAACCAAGTCAGTGCAACAGTTGGCTTTTTCTCTGTCTAGGTGGGTCTTGTCTGTAAATGTTTATAGCTCTGTCCATTTTTTTCAGAATTTTCTTTAGTTCAGAAGAACAATTTCACTGCACTGATTATTGAACCAGCTCACTACACTGTACCTCTCCTTCAGAAAGGTTCTCTGTTGCTCAGCACAAAGTTGCTGAAGGTCCCATGTAGGCAGCTCCTCTGAGTGTTCCTCCCTCAGTTCCTCAGCGCGACACTGTCTACCTACAAGTGCGTGGACCCTGCCATAGTGACAGTGTCATCAACCACAGAGTCAGTTGAAGGCACAGGATCCTCTACACAACCTTCAAAGTCTCTCCTATATAATTTTAGGCCTTGCTTTCTTAAGGAGATACCCTCCAATATGCCATGCCTTCTTTTAGGCGGATCTCAATGTCCTTAGACATTGGCCCAAGATTTCTCAGTTAACCCCACACAGGAAAGAATGTTGTAATGTTCTTTCTAGAACTCTTTTAAGGGTTAGATCTGTATCTGAAAGCATTTGAGGAACAGTTCCTTGGCGTGCAGCTTTTAAAAGTTAGCCATAACCGCCTGGTGTATAGGCTGCAGTAAAGGAGTTATATTAGATGAGAGGAACTTGACTGAGAACCATAGGATTCTTCAGCTAATTCTTCCAAACATCCAGGGTGAGCAGGAGCATTGTCCATGATGACAAGAACCTTGAGTAGTAAGCCTTTGTCCTCTAGATAATTCTTAACAGGCCAGAAAGTCTCCCCAATCCATGCAAGAAAGTGCTCCTGTCACCCAGACTTTTCACATTGGATCTCTACATGACCCCTACCTACTGTTCATGACTTAGTTTTCTGAACACTCTTGGGATCTCAGAGTGATTGAACCAAGAGGCTTTATCTTAGGATCACCACTCACATTAACACATAGCAATAGGAACAGGCTATCCATCACTGTGGTCTGACATTTTCTTCCAGAAAAGGCTAGTTTCATCACAGTTGAAAATTTGAGAGCAAAAGCCATTGCTCTGTCTTCCTTTCAAAGTGTGTATGTAATTTTTAGCAGCCCTCTTTACCATGCCTAGTTACAATACGAAACCCGTCCCTCACTTTAAAATTGTGAAACCAGGGGCTGGGGACATAGTTCAGCAGCATAGCACCTGCCTGGCACGTACAAGGTCCTGAGCTTATTTTCCTGTACCTACAAAAAAAAAAAAAAAAAGTTTTGTGAAACCACTCTTTACTGGCACAGAATGTTTCACCTTTATCACTTGTTGAAAGATTAGCCTTTATGACATCTGCATTTATAGCCCTCCCTTTTTCATAAGTTACAAGCTCAGGTAGACTATAAGCTGTCATTTGCTTATTGGGATTTGTTTTTTGTTTGCTTATTAAGATGGGTTCTCTCTATAGCTCTGGCTGGTCTCAAACTCATGGTGATCCTGCTGGGCTTACAGGCAGGTGTTTCATTGGGGTTTTTTGTTTGTATGTTTGGTTGGTTAGTTGGTTTTTGGCACCAGGGATCAAACTCAGGACATTACACTTGCTAGGCAGGTGCTTATGCTACTGAGATATCTCCCCAGCCTCCTTCTGGGTTTACGAGCATGTGCAGCCATGCCCAGCATTTGCCTTTTGTTTGCCTACATTAATAACCATTCTGCTATGTATGACACCGTTGTCCATGACTTACTAATTTTAGTAACACCTTCAGCTACACTAGCTTCTATGTGTAAATCTTTTCTGTCAGATTGTTGAGAAGGTGAATTTCCATGCCTACATATGTATTAGTGATTAGGTCACACAAAACACCACTCTTTCTCCACAGTTTCCTTCTTTCCAGTTGTGATGATTTTCTTTACCTTATCTTCCTTCCTTAGTATCTTTTCTAGCAAGTGGGGGGGCTATTTTGACGGTAATCACAGTGACTGTATAGAGTACTGACTGCAGTCATGTTCATAGTCGCATGTTTCTGGGCTCAGACTGATTCCTGTGTATACTTATATGTGCTTTTCTGGCATCTCAAGCCTATAACTGCACAAGCAGCTAGTGTTTGGGTTATAACACAAGGCTTTGGTCCTAAGTTTAACAAAGAACTCCAGTCATAGCCCAAGTGGTTCATATGTGAGGCCAGTTATAACTAAAGAAAGAGAATGTTCTCTATGACACAGCATAAGCAGTGGTAGAAATCACTGAGAAAGAAAGATAAGGAATTCAGGCCAGGCATGGTGGTGTATGTCTGTAGTCTCAGCACTTGGGAGACTGATGCAGTCGGGTTGTTGCAAGTTCAAGACCAGCCTGGGCTACAGAGCAAGCTCAAGGCCAGCCTGAACTGCAGGAGACCCTATCTCAAAAGAAGAAAGAAAAGGAAGTATTAAACTTTATAAATACAAAAAATTAAAGAGAAGTCAGTTCTGCTATTGGCAGCATTTTGAGATAAGATGAATAAGGAATGCTATATTAACACAATAGAAAATCCACATAAATAGTCTTAGGAGTGGATTATTACTTACTGAAATTTTTTCCAAAACCTGTGGTCTCTGTCTGGAGTCTAAGGAGGTGTTCTCAGCTTGTTGTTTAAGAAAAGCATTCACAAACTGGGAGGCAGTGGTAAATTTTAATTATTTATTGCAGTTCTTAAGTAACCTGTTTTGTGTTTCTTTTAGTTGATTCAGAAAGGTACCAAATTAGTTTTGGAACAAGTTGTGACATCCATTGCATCAGTTGCAGATACTGCAGAAGAAAAGTTTGTCCCCTACTATGATTTGTTTATGCCATCACTTAAGCACATTGTTGAGAATGCAGTTCAAAAGGAGCTCAGGCTTCTGAGAGGAAAAACTATTGAATGTATCAGCCTTATTGGTCTGGCAGTTGGGAAAGAAAAGGTGAGTAAACTCTCTATCATGTTAAATTTCCTGTATGTGGGGGCTGGGGAGAAAGCTTAGTAGAATAACCACTTGCCAGGCAAGCACAAGGGCCTGAGTTCAATCCCCAGTTCCATTAAAAAATAAACTTCCTGTATGTAATTTTGCTATGCTGGCATTAAAGATACTGGAGTTTTTTTCTGTTTGTAAATCATTTTCTGGGTGCTGAATCTTTTGCCAGTATTTCCACCCCCCACCCCACCCCCCTGAGAGTCCCGTTATGTAGCTTAGGCTGGCCTGAACCTCACTTTGTAGCCCCCAGGCTGGTCTTAAACTTTTAGTGCTCCTCCTGCCTTAGTGTCTCAATGCTGGGATTATGGGCATGTGCTACCACGCCTGGCTTACATTACTTTTTAAAAAACTACCCAAAATGGTTGGCTGTGTAGTTCCGGCTGGCCTTGAATTCATAACCCTCCTGCCATGGTCTTCAGAGTGCTAGGATTCTAGGCATGTGCTGCGTAGGGCTACTTCTGTTTTCTATACAAATGGTTTTTCATTATGAATATTAGCAGTCCTTAGCTAACTCGGGCTCTTGCCACTACCGTCCCATCTCCTTAGTGCCACACAGCTGCCTCATGGGGCAGCGTGTGCAGTTCAGTGTTTGTATAGTTCTACTTACGTGTGCTTAGAACCTTGTGGATTCCTTTCCGGAGAACTAAAAGGCAGTAGGTGTCCTGGGAAGGAAGTCTGTGTGCATGGAACTCTTCAGTGAGTAACTGGCAGGGGCTGCAGTCCAGTATCTCAGAGCTCTCCAGTCTGAGCCAAGATGAGTTGCTCTGTCCTTGACCTTTCATGTTCTGACCATCCGTGATGTCAACATCTCTCTTTCTCTCTCTCTCTCCTCCTCTCTCTCTGTCCCCC
>PVKN010005232.1:0-16521 GCA_004027915.1 Capromys pilorides | reverse complement strand
ATAATATAGTGCAGAGTGCCAGAACTGTGGAGAGTTAAATGAAAATCATACAAAATAAAATCTCTGTACCATTAATTAGGTAGAGCAACTCAGAATTTTCTTTCTAGATTTGAACTGTTCCTCTTTGAAGCCCATCAAAACTTGATGTTACTACAAATTTTTTCTACTGCAGTTTACTTTGGTCCTTGGTGGAAAATAAATTTTTCTAGAAAGATGATCATATTATAAAGTCTTGTTTAATATAAATGAAAGTCTTTCAGTATGATAGTTTTAGCCTAACATGGTGGTACAGACCTGTAATCCAAGCACTTGGGTTGCTAAGGGAAGAAGATGGCTATGAGTTCGAGGCCAGCCTGGGCTACATACAAAACCCTGACTCAAAAAGACCAAAAAAAATAAATAAATATAGATAGATATAGATAGATAGATAGATAGATAGATAGATAGATAGATAGATAGATAGAGAGATAGAGATAGAGATAGAGATATAGATAGAGAGACAGACAGACAGACAGACAGACAGACATGGGGTTATAAGCCATGTGGGAAATGTAGGGGTTTTGTTTGGTTTAATTAAGCGACATACATCTGTCATCTGCTCTACACTACTGATACCATGTCTGCTTTTCTTCGCGTTCTAGTTCATGCAGGACGCATCTGATGTGATGCAGCTGTTACTGAAGACTCAGACAGACTTCAATGACATGGAGGATGACGACCCGCAGGTGAGCCACCCTGCTGCGGGCATCAGACCCCCCACGAGCTGCAGACAGTGCAAGGTTAAGGGTGCTTTCGGTAGTGATTAGTTGCTTTCTTTCTTGCAGTTTCAGAGCTGGGCTCTGACCAGCTGCTCTTGCTCTCCCTGACCCCCTCCACTGTGGTTGCTCTTCAGGGCTACGTTGTGGACCCTCATCCCTGTGCTGGGGCAGTACAATTCACAGCTGTGACCATACATTTCTTCTGTACACTTGGGCTCTGCAGATGTTTCTCCACAGAGTTCGGGATTCATTGATCAGCCTTTTACTGAGTATCTCCATTTGGGTATCTCTTACACTTTAACTGCAAATTGACATCTCCTCTGGCTACATGTAAGAGATACAGCGACCCCAGGCGCAGGACCTGCGTGCTCCCTCTACCCTTGCCCAGACACATATAGCCCGTTACCCTAGAAGAACCATACACACACACACACACACCCCTAAGTGAATTTTGCTCCTGATGAAGTTTTCCTGGTTTGTTCACTTTCCTAGGCTCTTAGGACGGAGCTGTGTTGTAGCAACATGGTACTTGTCTGGTATAATTTTAATCATCATATCAAACATGTAGCAAAGCACTCAATAACTGTTGTTAAAATTTTCTTTTACGTAGCCATATTGTAATTGATCGTTTACCTTAATGCCTTCATTTTGCAAGGAAGACATGTCCATGTCGTTCTTTTTACTTTTACCAAGTGATATGCAATGATGCGCATCTTTGTATATACTGAGGTGCGAGACAAGGCAGGAAGGGTACTTCACATTGCTAGTGCTAGGGAGACTGAGAGAAACATGTAAGCTGTGAAGAGGTTAAAAAGAGTTAGTAAAGACCGGCCCTGTTACCTCTATGTCAGCACATCCCGTACACCAGTGTATAGAAAACAGCCAGTAAATATTTGTTGAATGAAGAGACCATGTTTTTACACAATTAAAATTGATTTTTTAAAATAAGGAGTGGAAGTTATATCTGTGCACATGCAAAGAAGTGGGCAGATGTGGGGATCACTTTCTGGGCTCTACACATGAGGAATTGGGGCCAGATTCTCCAGGGGTAATTTGCAGGTGGTGGAGTCTATACAAACAGTGGTAAAGTAAGTGGTATCTGAACTATATCCAGCTACTTGCACAGAAAAATTACAACATCCAGAAGGATGGAATTTTTTCCTTATTTTTAATAATGTTTTAGTGAAGCAGTAAGGATACAGAGTCACACCAGAAGTGTCGCTGCTTTTGAAAATTAGTGCCCAGGAATTGAAATGTTAGGCTTTACTTAGGTATCGTAGGTTTTAAAAGAGAAAACTCATTTTAATTGCAACATGAAGGAAAAAATGATCGCTTCCCCAGCTGTCTTTATCCCAGAATAGGGTTCACAGAGACTTCATTGCTGATTTGGGCCCTTGTAAGGGTCTGGTCCTAGGAGGCGCACCTACTCAAGTGCCATGAGGATATCAGTGGAAAGTGCTATCAGTGGAAGTGGGAAGTGACTTTACCGTGTCTCTCTTGTTTTAACTTTTTAAAAATATTTTTCACCAGATCTCTTACATGATCTCAGCGTGGGCAAGAATGTGCAAAATCCTTGGGAAAGAATTTCAGCAGTACCTTCCAGTGGTTATGGGGCCTTTAATGAAGACCGCTTCAATCAAGCCGGAAGTAGCCCTCTTAGACAGTAGGTGTCTCTGCGAGGGCCTGTCAGCTGGGCTGTTTCTCTGCTGCTGATTTTCATATGCGTTTTTCTTGTGTAAATAGCCCAAGACATGGAGAACATGAGTGACGATGACGGCTGGGAATTTGTGAACCTTGGAGACCAACAGAGTTTTGGTATTAAAACTGCAGGACTGGAAGAAAAATCAACCGCTTGTCAGATGTTGGTATGAAATAGTTGTTACTAAAATTATGTGCAACAGGACTGGGAATCGACCCCAGAACCTTCACGCTGATCTATATCCCTATCCCCATTTTTTTATTTTGAGGGTCATGCGGAGTTGCTTGGGCTAGGCAGGAATTTGGGACCCTCCTGCCTCAGCCACCTAGGATACTGGAATTGCAGGCACACTACTACACCTGGCTGTCCCTGCTGTTTTTTTGTTTGTTTATTTGTTTTTTGAAGTCGAACTATGTAGTTCAGACTATCTTCAGAGTCATTGCAGTCTTCCTACCTCAGCTTCCTGAGTGCTGGGATTACAGGCATGTGCTACCATTCTAGTTTCCCAGTGTTTTTAATACCAAGAAATAATAAGTTGAATGAAGAAGACTGATAAATTACTGTGTCCTGGAACATTATACAGTTGTTACAAAAGGACTAAAAAATAAGTGTTTGTGAGGAAAAAATTGGTTTGTTTTGGTTTGGTTTTTGGAGGCAAGTAGTTCAAGTTGGCCTTTAACTCACTTTGTAGCCCAAGCTGATCTCGAACTAACGGCAGTCCTTGTGCCTCAGCCTCCTAAGGAATATAGGCATGTATCACCCAGCTAAGATCATCTTTTTTGTGTTATGTCTCTAGTAGATAGCTGAGGTTATCTTTTGACTAAATGAGTACAGATGTACTTGTGTGGTATCAGCAGAGCTGCACTAATATGATTTCACTTCTGTAAGACTTATGGGTGTGGCAGGAAGATCCAAATGTTAACCTATGGTATGATGAGCAAGTGTCGTAGGTCATGAAAGATGGGGTTTTTAAAAAGTTACAATTAAGAAATGACAGTGTGTCACATATTTAACAGTTTTGTTAGCTCTGATAAAAGTGGCTTAGATTCTGTTATATATTATTATTTGTTATTGTATTGCTATGTTCTTTTTGGTTCATTTGTTTCTTGAACTAATCAGTACTTAATGCCTATCTATGATTTATAAACATGTTGGATTTTTGTGAGGGTTTTTTCTCAAGAGAAGAAATACAAATGTAACATCTTCGAAAAAAAATGACACGAGCTTTTGATGTAATGGAAGAGATTGAAGAAAGTTTTTCCCATTCACTGTTCAAATAATTTTTTTTAACAATTTAGAATAAGCCAGGCCCAGTGGTGGTGCCTGCAGGGGGGCAGCAGGGGCAGCAGGAGCTGGTGTGTTGCGTTTCACTCACGTTTGCAGGTTGTTAATATCTTTGAAAAAAGCTATAGTAATACATTTTGTCAGAAAGTTTTTCAGAGTACATGATGTTTGTAAATTATCCCACATGCAACAAATAAAACATGAATTATTCCAGACCTTGAGTGATAATATACATCACAGTCATTTTATGACCCTTCTCTTATGTAAGTTCTTACTACTTTAAGATTATTTGGACAGTCTGCATGTGACTTCAAATGGAGATCTAGTGACGATGCAAGGTTTGGTGAGATTTAAGATTTTGCTGTTTGCTAATAACCTAAAAACTACCCCGATGCAGCGCAGTGCTGTGGCTTTTGCCTCACTCATGCACGTCTCCAGCTTTGAGCAGCAGCACTACAAAAAGGGAAACCCATGCATGGATTCTGATTTCTTCCCTAATATTTTCGTTTCAGGTTTGCTATGCTAAAGAATTAAAGGAAGGCTTTGTGGAGTACACCGAACAGGTCGTCAAGCTGATGGTCCCTTTACTGAAATTTTACTTTCATGATGATATCCTTCCTACAAGAGTTGAGCACAGAATGTTTCTGGATTTAGTAACCTATCACTTCTTCAGTTGCTGTGTTTTGTGAGCTCTGCAGTACTCAGCATTACTTGGTGTGCATTAACTACAGTCACAGAGCACACACCTGGTTCTCCGTACATGTCTTTGTTTGACTGTGCCAGAGACCCAAAGAAGAAATGAAGCATCCTGCAGTGACCAGTGTCTGCAGCCCACCTCAAGATTGCAAAGCATGTTTTATTGGCAAATGTTTACAGGTTTATGTAGGTGCCACTTTCCCCGGATGTCTTTTTTTTTTTTTTTTTTTTTTTTTTGTGGGACAGGGTTCGAACTCAGGACCTTGCACTTGCCAGGCAGGCATTTGTGCCACGGAGCTATCTCCCCAGCCCCACCCCAAATGTCTTTTGATGATGATAAGAAAAGACTTTCTTTTTTTCTTTTTTTCTTTTTTTTTTTAATTTTTTAAAAATTTATTTGTATTATGGCCGGCTCAGCCTGCCCTGCGGGCAGGGCTGGCACAGCATGTGGTGCTGGGGATTGAACCGCAGTCTCTGCAATTGCCTAAGCAGGTGCTTTAGACCGCTGAGCCATCTCACCAGCCGAAAATAAGACTTAGTGGGTTCAAGCCCCACTGATAGGTAACTTTCTGGGACAGAGATGCCAAAATGGCTAATGTGGACAGCACCTTTGGGAGGCCTGCATGTTAGGGTTTATCCTCAGCAATATCATAATTGTGTATAGCCACATGTTATGCCTTTATGTACATTTACATGCTCTCCTAGGTGGGGGAAATGAGGACAACCGAGCTGAAGCAAGAGTGCGTGGGTGGGGATGGGAACAGAGCTTAAGACTGAAACCCAGCTCAAAGTCCAGTCTCTCCCGTAGTGTCCTATGCAGAAGCTGGCTTTGCCTGTCGGATTACCATGGTCCCAGAGGGCAAAGCATAATTGCTTTTAAGAAGTTATTTAGACCTTGTTTTTTTAAAGGATTAGAGAGGGAGCAGTAATGTAATTTTATTGAGAACAGTAAAGCTAGCACAGCATATAGGAGGTCTCAGAAACCTGGAGAGGCATGCATTACCCAGCTTCTGGGGAGAGTACATCTTGGGAAATGCTCCTGCAGCCACCCACAAGTCCTCTCATGTTCTTAGTGTGCATCGGTTGCATTTGGGCAGCAGGAGACCCTTTATCGTGAGATCATCCTGCTGGTCTTATTTTTTTGGTTTTTTTCTTCTTGAGACACAACTCAGACTGGCCTCTGACACTGGTCCTCCTGTGTCAGCTTCCCAAGTGCTGAAATCACAGGTATGTGCCACCGTGCTTGGCCACCATTCTGCCGATTTGTTGTTGACAGGAAAGACAGACATGTCATGTGGACAGGGAGATTTATCTACTTCTGTATGTGTTCTTTATATAATATAAGCTCTCAGATAAACAGAAGTTGCCAGCACTCCTGTAGTTTAATTTAATGTTAAGAAAAGATATTGGACCACTGAGTGAGATAGCTCAGTGGACTAAGCGCCTGTTTAGGCAAGCACAGGGAGTGAGGTTTGATCTCCTGCACCACATGCCCTGCTGGCCACACCCACACCACCTACCCCACCCCCAGCATGCTGAGCAGGTTGAGTCTGGGCCTGGTAGCACATACCTCTAATCCCAGCACTGGGGAGGCTGAAACAAGAATCATTGAGTCCGAGCTTCATAGTAAAACCTGGTACCAAATACATTAAAATTAAAAATTTTTACAAAAGAAAGTGTACTAGAATGGCATTATGCGGTCCCTGAGTGCACACGTTTCCTTAACACCACAACGTGTCCGAGTGGCAGCAGCAGAGTCCATGCCTCTTCTCCTGGAGTGTGCGAGAGTCCGGGGTCCTGAGTACCTCACGCAGATGTGGCATTTCATGTGTGATGCGCTGATCAAGGCCATTGGCACGGAACCAGATTCAGACGTCCTCTCCGAGATCATGCACTCCTTCGCAAAGGTGAGTGCATCTTCTAAGGAGTATTTATAGAGTTGTATTTACTTGCTAGTCTTGCTGAATAAAGTAGGGGGAAAGTTAGGGGCTTTTTAATATGCTAGAGCATAAATTCTTCTGTTGGAAGGTTTAACTTTGTACTGCGATGCTTTGGCATGTCATAGCTTTTGTTTGTTCAGGAGTAGGTACTGGAGGAAGGGTACATGTGCCCTGGAAGCTCATGACAAGTGGACAGCATGGAGCAGGCAAAGGCACGGAAGCGCGTGTCCCTAGGAAACACAGAAGACATTCTGAATAGTCTGCCTACTGCCCTCCATTATGTACCTAATAATCCACCCCCAGACACGTAGGTGCCACCTTCACTTCATGTCTAGCTCTGTCCACTGTGCTGTTCCCAATCCCTCTTATTTTTCCCCATTGACAACTCTCGCTTGTGCTATTGAAATAGCCCTACTCACTCTGCTCCAAGAGCATCTCCTCCTTCCCAGTTCATCCTCCCTTGCTCAAGCACAAACTTTACTGGTCATTGGATCCCTCCCTTTCCCATGCCTGTTATCACCCTGGAGGTGCACAGCTCCAAATCCTGTGCCAAGCTCAACTTAAAAATTAGGTAGGGTTAGAGCTGGGCCTGCTGGTCTATAATCCCAGCACATAGGAGGCTGAGACTGTAGGATCACTATGAGTTTGAGACCAGCCTGGACTACAAAGTGAGTTCAAGGCCAGCCTGAACTGCATAAAGAAATCCTGTCTCCAAAAAAAGGTGAGGGTTGGTGTTTGTTTACGCTACTGTGTTAAGAGCCTCTTCTGTGTCTCCGAAGCACACACACTCCTGTGCCTTCCCTCCACCTGCAGTGCTCCTTTCCCTAGTGTAGTGCTGTTGTGTGCTGTGTATGCAGAGATTGTTCTTAGGAGGTGGTTTGTGTCTGTTCCATCTTTGAACCCTCCAAACCTAGAAGAAGGCCAAGCACATACTGGCCAGTATGTGTGTAAAATGAAAGCATTATTTCTAACTCCTCTTTCTCAAGTACTGTCAGTCTAACAGTTCCAGACTAAATACATAGCTATTCCATTTGTCTTCCCAGATACCAAATAGTGTTCATTTTTGTCAGGCCTCTGTATGATTTGTCATGGAGTTTAACTTTCAGGTCTACTAACCATTAAACTTTTTTTTTTTTTTTTTTTTTTTTTGTGAAACTGGGGGGTCAAACTCAGGACCTTGCACTTGCCAGGCAGGCAGTTGTGCCCCTGAGCTATCTCCCCGGCCCACCTAACCATTAAACCTTACGAGTCACTTTCTTCCTCATCCTCATCAGTGCATCGAAGTAATGGGCGATGGATGCCTTAATAATGAACACTTTGAGGAGCTGGGAGGTATATTGAAAGCCAAACTTGAAGAACATTTTAAAAATCAAGAATTGCGGCAAGGCAAGTTTTCTATGTTTTTATTTCTGCATAAAATCTTTGCCCTTTGTGGGATTATTTAAAAAACATTTTCTGTGTGTGTTCTTGTGTTTTAGTGAAAAGACAAGATGAAGACTATGATGAGCAGGTTGAAGAATCCCTGCAAGACGAGGCAAGTTAGTCCCTTCAGAACTTCATGTTTTCGACCATTGTCATCTGAAAGGCTTTTTTTTAATGTATTTGGTGCAGGGTCTCACTACACAGCTCAGACTCTAGTGATCCTTCTGTTTTCAGCCTCCCCAACACTGAGTTATAGGTGTGTGCCACCAGACCAGTACTGGCCAGCTCAGCATGTGGCACCAGGGATCAAACCCCAGTTCTTGCACTTAATTAAGCAGGTGCTTAGCCCACTGAACTATCTCACCAGCCCTGGAAGGTTTTATTTTTATTTTATTTTATTTTTATTTTTTGGAACCGCGGATCAAACTCAGGACCTTGCACTTGCCAGGCAGGCACTTGCACTTGTGCCGCTGAGCTATCTACCCGGCCCATGTGAAAGGTTTTAAGCACTTCGGTTTCTGACGTTTCTCACTTGTTATTCTGATATAATTATCAGTAATCTAGCACAAGAACCTGACATTTCACATATTGATTTGCTTTGCTTTTGGGGGGTGGCGGGCAGGGGAGGAATAAGGTCTCACTATGTAGTTCCTTTTGGTCTGGAACTCATCATGCAGCAGCCTGGCCTTGAACTCATAGTGATCCTCAGGCCTCAGCCCTCTAGTGCTGGGATTACAGCGTCACTATGCCCAGTCCGATTTGCAGAAGAATTTTAAATTATTCTGATTGGTCTTTTATGTGTCGTGTATGCACCCAAAATACCTTGTATTTTATTTAAACGTGGTTAAAATGCAACCATTTGTGTTTCACCACTTAAACATGAATGGCCCAAGCCCTGAGTGGAAATGGTTGCCAATGGAATCAGAGACTTTCTTCCCTGTCCTTCTCTTGCCACCCTGTAGGGCTCGGCAGACCCTTCCGTGTGGAGGGCCTGCGCCTGCAGTACCTCCCCGTGAGGACTAAGGCTCACAGAGCCAGTAGTCTCGACTCCAGCCTCCCTATCACCCCTCAAATGAGGACTGTTCTGCCAAAAATAAGTAGTATATGAGAGAATTTCTATCCATCTACTTTTAAAATGTTCCAGGGAAAATTTTTAAGTGATGCAGTTTACTTGACACAGATTTTTCTTAGAAACAGGTAAGAGATGTGACATCTGCTTTAATCTCTAGGTAACTGATCTGACTCTAAGGTGGGAAAGGGGAAATTTTGTTCTCTGGTTTTGAGGTTTTTATACATATTGCTATGCTAACTCATTTGAGTATTACGTTTTCTTTTTCTTAAGGATGAAAATGATGTTTATATACTGACCAAAGTGTCAGATATTTTACATTCAATATTCAGCAGCTACAAGGAGAAAGTGTTACCATGGTTTGAGCAGCTGCTTCCCTTAATTGTCAACCTAATTGTAAGTGGCTACCTCTCTTCATAGTTATTTTGGATATGTGATCTCAGTTGTTTTGTGGCATCATATAAAATCTTACACTTAAGATTAAGGTGGGCCTCAGAAATGTAGTTTCCACTACACAATTTTATTTTACTTATTTTTTGGAATCAGGAATTGAACTCAGGAACTCGCATTTGCCAAGCAAGCAGCATACTGCTTAGTTTTGTCCCAGGCCACTTCACATATGATTTGAATTCTCATTGTTCTATTGCCCTGTATGTTTCCTCGTTATGTTGTTGATTGCCAGTTAGGATTTCCATAGACCAGTTACAGTGCTTTCTAAAGACTCACAGATGCTTTTTCATTATTTTAGATTATGCTGTGTTAAATTAATAGAAGGAAACAATGATTACATTTTATTCAGTGAACCACAGTAAATTAATTTATGATCCTTCCATTAGTATATTTGGCTAGTGGACACATGGGCCTACGTATTCTACTTTTTAAGATACTTCATAGATTTACTTTAGGGTAGTTTAAGGGCTGAAATCAAATGGAATGGACAGTACAGATTCTTCTCATCTATCTCTCCTGCCCACTACCCATACTCCTCACCAGAGCAGTGCATTTGTTACAGTTATGGGACCTGTGCTAACACATGTAATTGCTTTATATTTTCAGTATTTTTAAAGATACAAATTAACAGCTGTCAAAAAGGCACACAGAGCCTAGCTTGTTAAATCAGTGCTGTAAAATCAAGTTCTTCCCTGCTTTTAATTGTTACAGATTGTGGTATGGCATGACCGTAGTCTTGTATTTTTGCTGTGTTGCCCAGGCTGGCATTAGACTCCAGGTTCCAGCCCTGCCTTAGCCTCTCCACTGGCTGGGACTGTGGCGCAGTCCTGTGCCTGGCTGTGTTCTTTTCCATTAAGTAAATTAACACATGTTGTGCTAGCATCAGTTCTTCCTGATGAGTGGTCATGTCCAATTGTGTAGCTCTGTAACAAAACACAAGTCCTGATGAATTTCATCAGATGTATGTATCAGTTTATAGAACAGTTAAAGGAAGTGGCTTTCTGCTGTTGTTGAGTCTGTAGTACATACTCCATTACACTTATGTCTTTACATTCTTTATGTGTACTAGAACTCATGGCTTAAAAGAGAATCTTTTGTTTTCTAGTGTCCACATAGACCATGGCCGGACAGACAGTGGGGATTGTGCATCTTTGACGATGTCATAGAACACTGTAGTCCAGCCTCGTTTAAATATGCAGAGTACTTCTTAAGGTCCATGCTCCAGTACGTGTGTGACAACAGCCCAGAGGTCAGGCAGGCAGCCGCCTACGGCCTGGGAGTCATGGCACAGTTCGGTGGTGACAACTACCGCCCTTTCTGTACAGGTACGTCCGGCTTGCTGCACCTCAGCGCGCATTCCTGTGTCCTTTGTGTCGCAGCCTCATTGTCTTCACCACAGCCCTTAACTTATACACCTGTTTCTACTGTGTCTTTGTTCCCTGTTTCCTACACCTTATCTTAGCACCTAGGAATTTTTCATGTTCTCATAGAAAGGGAAGTGAAAGCTGAATGAAACCAGCCTCCCGCTCCCTAACTCTGCAGGGCATTTCATTTGGGGTTTAAACCACAGCCTTGGGCTGGGGAGATATATAGCTTAGCAGTCTAAACACCTACCTGGCAAGCACAAGGACCTGAGTTCAGTCTCTGGTACCGCATGCTGAACCCCAGGTGTGCCTGTGCCAGCCACTGAAACCAGATGTAGTGGCGCATGCTTATAATCCCAGTTCTGGGGAGGCTGAGGCAGGAGGATCACTATGAATCCAAGCTGCATAGTAAGACCCTGTACCAAATTCATTAATTCAAAAAGTTCAAGCCATAGCTTTAGTGTAGGATCTTTAAAAATCATTGGAGAGCCAGGCATAGAGGTACAGGAATAAGAAACTCTTAAGGTGAAGCCCTGAGCAACTTGGCAAGACCTTGTCTGAGGTTTTTTTAAAAAAGGATTAGGGATGTAGCTCATGGCGAAGGCCTCAGGTGGAAGCCCAGTCCTCCAGGGAATGTCATGGACTTACAGGAGAACACAGCGGCTTTTACAGTTGAGTCCTGGGGTGGTCGTGGTGCTGCCTAAAGTAGCAGCTCTCTGGGTCACTAAGGGCATTTGTGCTCCTGGCCGTGCCAGGCCGGAGCCCTCTTTGTGACCACCTTACAGTGATAAAGCTGAAGCACAGAACTCCCCTTACACAGTAACATTTTTCACCACTATCAAGAATTAGACCAAATGTCAAAGTATGTACCTTTATGAAATACATACTTAAATTCATTTACACGAAAATGAATTGGTTTGACCTTTTTGTTTTTAATGTTTATTTTAGAAGCTCTTCCATTGCTTGTTAGAGTTATTCAGTCTGGAGATTCAAAGACCAAAGAAAACGTCAATGCTACAGAGAACTGCATCTCAGCAGTAGGGAAAATCATGAAGTTCAAGCCTGACTGTGTAAATGTGGAGGAGATCCTGCCGCACTGGCTGTCGTGGCTTCCACTCCACGAAGACAAAGAAGAAGCAGTTCAGACTTTCAGCTATCTCTGTGACCTGATTGAAAGGTGAGAAGGCAGGCATTCCAGGCCCCTGCCGCCTGAGCCGCGCTTCCCTCCTGTGCCCCGTCAGCTCACTCTTTAAGGCTGAACTCCCCAGGGTTCAGGCTGTATCCTAGATGTGTGGGTTGATAATAGGCTCCCTTTATAATCATGTTAAGAAACCTTATTATGGTTCAGATTTTATCTTTATAATTAATTTAGAGTTGTTCTCTAAGGAATTAATATCTTTTTGAGATAGGGTTTCATTGTATAGTTCTAGCTCAGAGTGGTTTCCAATTCAGTGATTCTCCTGCCTCAAGCTCCCAGATGCTGGGATTACAGGCGAGTACCACCACACCCATTTCTTCATAGAACTTAAGTTCAAGCATGAGGCACTGGAGAAAAGAACATTCTTGTGGTCTTCCCTTGCCCACTACACCAGAACCACAGTGAGTGGTGGCTAGAGAAACTTTTAGATGAAAGCTGTTTTCTTTGAACCTGTTCTTCTCCGTCCATATTCCCTGCAGTATTCCTTCACTCCTAGCTTTGTCACTGTTGGCTACTGTTATTAGGTCATGAATTAATCCAAGGCCTCTAACTCCTGGGGTTTTGCAGACTCAGGAATGCAATGGCCTTGAACTCCAGGCTGTATTTAGAAACTGCCTGGCCAGGCATGGTGGTACATGCCTGTGATTCCCACATTTAGGAGGATCACCATGAGTTAAAGACTAGCCTGGGTTACATAGTAAACTCAAGGCCAGGCTGCATACACAGTTACATGCTGTCTCAACAAGAATAAAAAAAGGAAGGAAGGAAGGAATTGTTTAATCCATTTATGCTGAAAATTGTGAATTTTTGCATGAAAATTATTTATCTAGAAAACATCAAGCCACAAGAATTTGAAATTTTACTGTGTTCTGTTGTTAGAGGAATTCCCAAAATGGAACACTAAATGTAAAAGGATTAATTTAAGAAATTTATTCTTTACTATCTCTTTTGTTTTCTTTGGTTTGGTTTTTTTGTTCTTCCACTATGCAGTTCAGGCTGATCTAGAACTCAGCCTAGTCCAGGGTGGCCTCGAACAGCACATTCTCTGAGAGGATTCTTTGAGACAGGTTCTCACTGTGTATCCCAGACTAGTCTTGAGCCCACCAGCATTCGACCTCTGCTTGCAGAGTACTGGAGTCACAGGTGTGCAGCACCACGCCCCGCTACAGCTGTAATTTAGTCCTTAAAATAATCCTGGGAGATTACTATTACATAGAAAGAAACTATATATGTGCAGTTAGTGGGTTGTCTTCGTGTTGAATTTAAAAGGCAATTAATGTTGGTAAATGTATCACTTTACAGGGGAGGATGTGGTAATATGAGAGTGTGAGTGGTTTCTCCTTAGAAATTCCATTTAAAAAGGTTTTTCTTTTTCTTTTGTCAGTAATCACCCAATTGTTCTTGGCCCAAACAATACCAATCTGCCCAAAATATTCAGCATAATTGCAGAAGGAGAAATGCATGAGGCCATTAAACATGAAGACCCATGTGCCAAACGTTTGGCCAATGTCGTTCGCCAAGTACAGGTAAGCTGACTTAGTTGAATTAGCACAAAGGAAATAAGACCTTCACTTTTCTACCCCCCCACCCCTGATTTTGTATTTTAAAGGAAATTTTGTTTTTATAGTCTCATCTCCAGACATTAGATGGATTGTATTTCACATAGTCTGTTCATAAGTTCTCTTTAATTATTTGATTAAAATCTTCCCCTTAAACTTAAGACACTTCATTGATGGTTGTGGTGGCCAGCATATGCTTGTATGCATATCTGAATTAAAAAGATGCAGCTTAATGTTATCAAACCCAAAATGTTAAAGATTTTAACCCCCTGAATTTGTGTGGTATATAGGTTACTTGAAGGTATCATCTGCTACTATAGCTTTATCCAGAAGAAATGAAGAAAAGTTTCTGTAAATGAAAAAATCCTTTGAAGAAATTAACAAATGTGTTACTTTCACAATAGTATTCCTCAAACAAAACACAGTGTTGGGGGTGACTGGTCTGCATGGTAGTTAACAAAGCCCTTCCAGTGACCCAGGTCTCTGTTACTTCTCTTCTTCCCCAGACTTCTGGAGGACTGTGGACTGAATGCCTCTCACAGCTCAGTCCCGAGCAGCGGGCGGCCATACACGAGCTCCTGAACTCCGCTTGAAGGCCTTAATATCACCCACCAGAAAACTAACTCCAAATAAACGTTTACCCTTTTGTTTAGGTTTCTTTGTTTTGTTTTTGAGCAAGAGAACAGTAGTGTTGTGTGTAGGCCGTGCTGGAGAGCCACGAGGACAGCGGCCCGGGTACAGGCTGGAGCTGCCGTGGCTGCTCCCACCGCGGGCAGAGCTCTTAAGAGCCCCACAGTAGCACTGCAGAGTATTTTTCTATTGGCATACCACACTCCTGTGAGGGGAAAGGGGAAACCTCAAAACGTTCTCATCAACTTAAGGACATGAGGATAGACAGGTGTAGCATCGCTAGTGTAGACGTGCGCGCAGACGGAGCTCTGCCCACCTGGGGCTCCTTCTGCTGGAGAGCGAGTCCACGCATGCTCGGGGTGGGAGAAACGTGTCCATCACACCAGTAGATGGAGAAAATGAAAACACAGAGGTGATGCCAAACAGCAAGCATGAGGATGTCCCATCGGCCGTTACTTTTGGTCCTTGTCCCCAAGAGGCTTACGATGCGGTGACTGAGAGGAGGCTCTCTGCCTCCAGCCCTTGAATGTGAAGTCATTGGCATGTCACAGTAGTCTCTCACGCCTCAATAAACAACATGAAATACAAAAGAAGCTTGTGTACAAGCTCAGTACTGTCTGGCTTTGATTCATTTAATGTTTAATATAAGAATGATTATTTTTTTTAAAGTAATGGCTGTGGCTCTGAATGTTCTTTCATCTGCTTTAGTTGTGCAATCCGACCTTAAAAGCTACTTCTTATTGTCCTCCTGTTAATTTAAGCTAAGTTATGATACATCTGTTCCATTCATAGTTGGTATGCTTCTTACGGTTTACAGGTGTCAAGCAGTCGTTATTGTTTTGTTTTGTTTGAAGTAGGATTGTTCTGATTAGAGCGAATGGATTCGGCCTATTCTTTTCGCAAATTGTACTCGCTTAGAGCCACACACAGCCTTTGAACTTTAATTTTGCGGTAAGAATTATGGCTGAAATTATTTACTGAAAATTTTAGTAAAGAGTGTGAATGTTTTTTTCTTTATGTGTTAACCTCATAGCAGTAAATGACTTGCTGTTTCTTTAAATTTTTCTAAGGGATCTTGATAGATTTCTGTTGAAAACTTCAGTGTTAACATTTTTATAGTTTGTAATAAACCGTGATACAAAAATGAATTTTATGCATAGAACAGAATTTAAAATTAAAGGTTTTTCTTTAAATGATTTGCATTACTTTATTAAACCAAATCTGAAATGGAATGAAAAATAGAATGGGTTGTGTTCAGGCGTCACTTGTCAGCAGGCTCCCTCCCAGGGTGTGTCCCCTCCACAGGGCACAGGAGCCGTGGGAGGTGTGGCGTCTCCTGCAGTGCCATCGTTGCCTCCAGCGGGGTCCACAGGACTCCTGTGAGGTGTGGTGATGTCTGGAGCTGCTTTATATACCCCATGTCCGTGGGAGGCAAATGGATACTGGAGCGACAGTGCCTAGACAGCCCTTTTCTGCCTTTGCTTAGAGAGTAAAGTGCCAGTGCGCAGACTGAAGCTTCTCACCTAGAGCAACCCAGGTGTGGCCATCCAGTCCTACACTGGCAGAGAAGAAACATGAGAAGGACCGCACATGCTACACCTTCTGGCAGCAGGGTCCTCAGGAAATTTATAAGTTTTATGTAGAACCCAGTGACACAGAGCAGTGTCGGTGCCTGAGGAGCCGGAACCGTCGTCCTTCCAGCCGGATGCTAGAGGGACAATCAGGCCGTGCCTGGAGCGAGGGTCCGAGAGCACAGGAGGAGGTCGCCTGAGCAGGATCTGACTCCATCCACTCTGATGGAAGTGGAAGGCATAAGGTGTGTGGAATCAAGTCAATAGGTAGGTGGGCATTAAGGGTGCTGCTGCGAGGCGCTGGGAAACCCAGGCTTCAGGACTGACTGTGCTGTGATGTTCCGTGAACACGTCTTTGTAACTGCCCAGAAAAACATTTTTAATATCTTGTTCTGTCTGTGTAAGATGAAAACTTAACAGGTTTTTCCCCTTTGGCTTTTGTACAACGGTTAGTTACTTCCTGTCAGCAAGTAATGGTATGTTTGTGAATCCCAGCTATTTCTTGAAGGAAATAAATGTGTATGACTCTTACATTTTCTATAAGTTTTTTTTGTTTTTTTTTTTAATCTATGTGTTTGATACAGGTTCTCGCTACACAGCTCAGACTCAGATTTACACTTCTGTGTAAGTGTCCCTGGTGCTGGGATTGCAGGTGAGCACCACCATGCCCAGTTTCTGGGCTGGCACAACACACCTTGGGTTCTGGAGTCAGCAAGACATGTGGTACCGGGGGTTGAACCCAGGTCCTTATACTTGCCAGGCAAGCACTTAGACCACTGAGCTATCTCCCCAACCCTCTAAAAGTTTTTTTTAACAAGTTAGTATGCACAAGTATTAGAACCCCTTAGCATAGCTAAATTTGGAATTCTTTTTAGAGCTGT
>PVKN010005231.1:0-31353 GCA_004027915.1 Capromys pilorides | reverse complement strand
GGTTCTATCCCTGGCACCACATGCTGCGCCAGCCCCACCACCAGGGCAGGCTGAGCCAGCCATAAAATAAACGAACAAACAAACAAATAAATAAACAAATTAAAAAAAAATTTCCCTGCATTGCGAACACCCTGAGGGGCTAGGGGGAGGGGAGTGGCGCAGAGGACTGGACCCAGGAATCCCTGAAGGGCAGCCACCCCCAACCCCAGTACTCCTGCATCCAGGGCCTTCACTCTGAGCAATGCCGACACAGTCTCGAAGTTGCAAAATTGCAATCCCCGGAGTAGTTGGGATTCAGGCCTGACAGAGCCTCTACAACTGGGGTGTTTCTCTTGTTTAAGTAGAGCTTCAGTGCCTTGAGCAGAAGCGCCCCGCCTTTCTCCTTCCCCAGTGCCTCCGTACCTGGGGCTGTCCCAGCAGCTTGGGACTGAGAGTGCTCGGGGTAAATCAGTCCCTGACTTCTTGGGCTGGCTCAGAGCAACAGGATGGATGGGAAGGGAGTGGGGAGGGCCCTCCACGGATCCTGATTCATTGTGGGACTGGTGCGGGGCCAGAAACTCCCCTTCTGAGCTTCAGTTTGGGTGGGGATTTCCTCAGCTGCTAGAGGCAGGGCACAGCGACTTGTTGCTGGGATGGATTTGCCATGGTCCCAGTACCCGGAGCCTGGGGCCGGGGCTGGGGTCGGGTTTCCAGGGTGGGAACTGGGGAACCACCAGGTCCAGACCCTCCAGGGTCAGCCTGCTTTGGGCCTCTGCCTTGCAGCCAGGAAGCTGCTGCCCACCTGGCCCCTCCCACTCGGACAGTGCTCCTGGGCTCCTGTCTCTTCTGTCTGGTTTGATCTGTGTCTGAGAACAGGACTCTGACCCTGCTGGCTGCTGGGACTTGTGCAGGCGGCAGGCTCAGGAGGGGTGCAGTTCTCAGCTTGGGAACCCTGGTTTTGGTCCTTCCCCTGCACCCACAGAAAGCCCCAAAGGTGCCTGGGCACCTGCTGAGTCCTGAGCTGAGAGCTGGGTGAGAAACTGAGGCCCAGAGGTGGACACCTTCCTCCCCCTGGGAGCCAGTGCATATGAGGGCATCTGTTCCCAGCTCAGGAAGGCTTGAATGTGCAGCAGTGTGAAACACTTCCAAGTCAACCTGGGTAGGCACTGACTGAATTGACAGTGCAATGAAAAACAAGCCACTTAATTTTACTATAAGATAAAAGTGTAAATGGAAATGAACATTGCAGCATGTGGTGCACGATAGGGCCAGGAGCCTGCTGCACTGGACAAACTACAGTCCACAGTCCGGGTCCTGGCTGGCCGGACCCAGAGGACAGCGGCGAAGGCTATGCACAGGCGCCCCCCGGTGGCCAGTTCTGGACGAGGCCAAGACTAAACTGCATGCCCGGGGCGAGGTGCCTTTGGGTGCCAGCTGCCTTCAAAGACCCCGTTCTCCTGACCTCCCAGCCTGGTCGCTGCATGCTGGGCGCGGTCTACCGGCCCTGCCAGGCAGAGGGGCTGTGACGGCACGCTAACGTGGGCTGCGGAGTAGGCCGGACGTCTGGACGTGCTAGTTTCCCTGACCCTCAGGAAGGGACTTTTAGGCCGGAATCGCCGACACTGAGCCCAACAAGGGTGACAGACTGTTTCCCGCCTGAGCTCCAACCTCAGTGTGCTGACAGCTGCGTCCGCACCAGGAGTGGGGGTGGGGGGGTGCAGAAGGTCATGGGGGTGTCCTGTTCCGAGCAGTTCTAGCTCTGCCCTGACCCAGCTGTGCACGTGTGGGGAATAACAACAGGGACAACAGCGACCATGTTAGTGTGCATTTTCTGAATATCCCGTGAGTGCATTTTTTGAATACCTCAGGAACCCCAAGGAAGCCTCAGAAAAGCGCCCAGCGAAGGCCTCTTTCTTTCTTTATTTGATTCTTTCTTTCTTGCTTCCTAGAAAATTTCTAAAAAGTGCCTGGTGTAGTGGCGCACGCCTATAATCCCAGCTTGGGAGGCTGAGGCATGAGGATCAGTGTGAGTTTGAGACCAGCCTGGGCTGGTCTGAACTGTTTGAACCAGCCTGGGCTGGTCAAGTCCAGCCTGAACTGCATAGCGAGACCCTGTCTCAAAAAGACAAAAAAAAAAAAAAAAAAAAAAAAAAAAAAAAAAAAAAAGGAAAGAAAAAAAGAAAGAAAGAGAAAAAAGAAAAGAAAAGAAAATTTCCAAAAAGCATGGTGGTGAAAGCTGGTCATTCCAGCACTCAGGAGTTGGAGGCAGGAAGATCACTGCTAGTTTGAGACCAGCCAGAGCTATGTAGTGAGTTCAAGGCTAGCCTAAACTGCATATCAAGACTGTCTCAAAAAAATAAACAAAACAAAACAAGCAAAGACCCTGTCTCCAAAAAAAGCTAAGAAAAAAGAGAAAAATCAAGGTATATCATGTACAGGTACAACATTCTTATGATAAATGTGATCGTTATATATACCAATAAACTTAATTTTTAAAAAATCAGGAGAGGGCCGGCGAGATGGTTCAGTGGTCTAAAGCGCCTGCTAAGGAAAGCTCAGGCAACTGCAGGGACTGCGGTTCGATCCCCGGCACCACATGCTGCGCCAGCCCCACCACCAGGGCAAGCTGAGCCAGCCACAAAATAAATAAATAAATAAACAAACAAACAAACACAACAAGCAAACAAATAAATAAAATTAAAAAAAAATTAAAAAAAAAATCAGGAGAAACGGGTGGTGCTTGGGCCTTAGGCACCAGCATCAATTCTCAGCATTGAATTAAAGAAAAAAAAGTCATTTTACTCTAACATGCTACAGTACATACTATTAAGAATACAATATTGTTGGGAGGTATAGAGGGTTGAGTGTGGAGCTTCATGCAAGCTAGGCAAATAAATGCTGTATTGATGGGGCTGGGGAGATAGCTCCATGGCACAAGTGCCTGCCTGGCAAGTGCAAGATCATGAGTTCAAACCCCGGTCTCGCAAAAAAAAAAAAAAAAAAAAAAAAGAAAAAAAAGAAAGCTCTACTGCTGAGCTACATCCCTAACCCTTTCATTTAAAAAAAAAAAATTATGTATTTGGTGCAGGGTCTCACTACACAGCTCAGACTCATAGTGATCCTCCTGTCTCAGCCTCGCCAGTACTGGGATTATAGACATGCACCACCATGCCCAGTCTTGGTGGGCATCTCAGTACACCTGGGGCAGGGCTAGCTTGGGTATGTGGTGCTGGGGATTGAACCCCAGTTCCTATGCTTGCCTAAGCAGGCACTTAGTCTGCTGAGCTATCTCACTGGCCCTCTAACCCCTTCATTTTGAGACAGGACCTCACTAAGTTGCCTGGGCTGGTCTTGAATTTGTGATCTTCCTGCCTTAGTCTTCCAAGTGGCTGGCATTTTGGGCTTGTGACACATAGCTGGCTTCAATGTTTTCTTATAGGAACATGAGGCCATTATCATAATTAAAAGTAGTAATTCCCAGGCAGCTCCTGAGTTAGGTAGGCATGGACAGATGGGTGAGCACAGGGTCACAACTGATTTACTCAGCCTAGGGACATACTGTGGTAAGTGCTGATGATTGGATTTGAACACAGGATATATGATTCCAGAACCTGCCCCCTATTGCTTTCTTTACAACAGTTTCATCATGTACTCGGAGCCAGTCCTAAACTCACAGTGTGCACTGAGATTATAGCTGTGCCCCATCACATCTGGCTGGGAACCCACCTTCTAAACTGTTCTCTATGGGCCTCAGCATCCCTCTTTGGAAAAGCAGGATTGTATAACGAATATCTTGTGGCTTCAAAGGATAACACGTGATTGGATCGTGTTGTTCTTACTTCTAGCAACAGAGAAAATATCCCTGCAAGAAAGCAAGAAGAAGTCATGGTTAGTAGAAGACAGGAACAAGTGAAATGGCAATGAAGGTACAGCAGCAAGCAGTAAGCCCAGGTGACCCCCAGGATTTGGAAGCAGATTTATTTACATCAGTGGGCACTGACCGGATCATTCCCAAAATATCAGGCCTCGATCTTTGGTGGTCTAGGGCTTATATGGGATAAGCAAACAGGCAGTGGAGGAATGGCTGGTCAGTTGGGGATTGCTTCATATAGTGTGCGCCACAGTGAGCAGCCATCTCTAAACAAAAGTGAGAGAAACTGTAACCTGAACTGTTACTGGGCAACTGACAAGCTGAAGAATACTGGATGGAGGGGCATCTTGGGCTACAAAAGGAAATTAAAGTTGGCTGAGCCCTCACCTGTGTTAGATTTCCCTTTATCCTAATTAATCTTTGTCTCCGCCCTGTGTTCTTAATTACCAGCTTCATTCCACAGGTGGGGGAACTAGGGGCTGGGAGGCAGGAAGTACTCCAGGTCAGGAAGAGATAGCCAGGCCAAGAAGAACTCGGCACACAGTGGCCTGGGCTACCTGGTCTCAGCCACTCCCTGGCTCTTTGCTTAGGGCCTCTTTTTAAGCCCAAGACCCACACAGTCCAGGAGCCTGGCCCTGGTGTTGGGGGTATAGACTGTACCCACTGTAGGTGGGAACAGGTGCTGTCTTGGAGAGTTCTAGAGTGCTGGATGGAGGCCAGGGACGGGGATCCCCCCCAGGAGGTGCAGGCAGCTCGGGTTTTCACACTGTAGCTCTGCTTCTGGCCCTGGTGTGAGTCACATGTGAAAGTATCTTGTTTTGCTAGGCCTGTGTCTGCTGCAGCCACCACCTTCACAGAGGCTGTTGCCCTAGGCAAGAGGCTGGTCCTGCACTGTTTGGTGCCAGGTGCTGCTGCTGTGGGAGGAGAGCAAATGGGGGGGATGGGGGATTTTCCTCCTTTGTGTCAGATGCAAATATATGCAAATTATATGCAAAGAGCCAGGTCCCTGAACACCCTGAAAGCTCTGTGCACACCGGGTACCCTCAGAGAGAGCCTTGGCCATTTCCTCTAGTCCTGATAGTTGCTGGGGTTTGTGCCCCTGGACAGTTGGTGCATTCTCAAGGCCCTCAGCATAAACGCTAGATGGACAAAACTAGTCAGGCAGGATGGCAGACAGGGTGCAGTGGTACGCACCTGTGATTCCAACATTCTGGAGGCTGAGACAGGAGGATCTCTTGAGCCCAGCAGTTTGAAACCAGCCTGAGCAATGCAGCAAGACCCTTCTCCAAAAGCCTCCTGAAGGCTTTCCCACCTGTGCCTGTGCATGGGGCCAGCCACAGAGGCCAGAGTGCATGGGCCTGCTGGACTGACCTGGGGCAGGCAAACCAGCCAGTGGCAGCAACTAGGCCTGTAGGGTATAGCCAGTCACAGGAGTGGGGGATCTCCATGCCCAGAAGTGACTAAAAGAATTCTAGGCTTCAAAAGCCTTTTGGCCCTGAACCCTCCCTGGGTTGAGTTGCCATAGAGACACATGGGCAGCACGCACAGCTAATGAGCTTGGTTGGGGCTCCTGCCTTCTTGAATGTTTTCCATTCTGAACTCTAATTAGAGAGATTATTGAAGGTTCACTTTTTGTTTTATTGCAAATTAATTTTAAAGCCAAGTTCTGAGGTTAAATGATGATTGCATTTGTTAATCAATCCCATCTGGGCTTCCTTCCAAAGGAGAGCGATGTCACCATGAAAATGTTGGAAAGGGAACATCTGAGACCCGGGGGGTCTTCTGGGCTGTAGCAACATCAGGGGTCCCTGCAGGCAGTGCTCACAGGTTTGAAGGTTTCCACTGACTAGGATGCACCTAGGGAGGGGCAAGATGGCAGTGCTGCTGGGAATGCAGGCGGAGGGCAGCCAGAACCAGGCTCCTCAAGACACACCGCTTCCAGAAAGGAGTTGCAAGCCATCTTGGGGCCTCGGCCTGCCTGCAGGAGCCCTAAATATCTATGCATAGATAATGGTTTGCGATAGGCTGATCCGCTTGCATTGGCTGCCTCCTGCCCCTGCTGCTCTGTGAGTATGTTCTGGTGTTTTCCTCAGGCTTTCCTTCTTGGTGCCATGGGCATTTAGGGCCAGATCATTCTTTGTGGATGAGCTGTCTCCTGCATCGTAGGCCATCAGGCAGCCTTCCGGGGCCTCTACCCACCAGACACCAGGAGCATCCACTCCTCCCTCATTGCATCCCCCAGCTGCGACCATCAAGCCCATCAGAAACTCTCAGCAAGGAGTGGGAATGAGGCTTAGACTTCTGAGGAGCTGGTAGAAGTGGCTTTCTCACAGGGGAGGCCCACATCTGCCCAGATCTGCATCCCATTCCATGCACCCCAGGTCAGTCACTTCTGGGCGTGGAGATCCCCCACTCCTGCGACTTGCTATTTCCTACAGACCCAGCCCCCTCCAAAAGTCATCATCAAGACTTCCTTCCTCCAGGAAGGCTTCGATCTCTGCTTTCCCCATTATATAGGTGGGGTCTCTTCTGCTGGTGGTCATGTCAGACCTAGGTACCAGTGAAGTGGGATGGCTGGAGGTGTGGAGCCATGGAGCGGTGGAGCCTGGAGCCAGAGAATGAGGATGGAGATCTGGGCTTCTCCAGTGATGATCTCGATGGAATCCCGCATCTGCTCAGCCTCACTAGAGAGGCTATGTAGCCATTGTGCTCACCATCCGAGCCTAGGCAAGAAAGGCGGCATTATTATAAGTGAGTTGCTGTTTTACCAAGATGGAAATAGGCTGAGAGCTATCCAAGCCCCTAAAACCTCAAGAGCTCCCCCTTTTCTGGATGGCGCTTCCTCTGATTTTGCAGCAGCAGGCTATTCCATTGTGTGCGTGAGCAATGTTTAAGTTAATTTGGCCTCTTTTGACGCCACTTAGAATGCTTCTAACATCTATGGACACAGCAGTGCCAGAGTGGAGGGCCCCATGCCTCCGTCATCATACACAAGCAAGTGCATGCACACACGCATGCACACACTCGTGCACACGCACATAGAGTCCGGCTCTCTGCAGCTAATTTTGGGGCCAGCAATGCAGGCCAGAGGGAATGCCCTGTGAAGCACTGACCCAATTTAGCTTTGCGGGGAGCCCCCTGTGAGGGGTACAAGGGGTTCGCCACAGCCTCAGATGCATCACTGGGGACAGAGAGAGGAGGCTGGGTGTGGGACAACCTAGGCTCAGAGTGGGTCTGAGACTCGGGGCAGTTCAGCTGGTCTTTGTCCTCGGTGGTCCCTGGGGGCATCTGGACCCCTTCCCAGCCATGTGAGCTGGCAGGCAATTATGTTACTGCCTTGGTAGATGCCACCCCCAGCCCAGGGCCCACCAGTGGCCTTAGCCTAGGGCTGGCCTGGGCGGTGAAGACCTGGGGGTCTGTAGGGATGCCAGGCTCTCTCTGGAATTTCCTGATAGCCTGGCACAGAGGGGAGCCCATGGCGCCTCCCTGGAAGAGGACAGGACTGGGGACAGAAAGCCTTTGTCAGGTGGCTGAAAGCAGTGAGATGAGAGTGTCTCCACCACCCTCCACCCAAATGAAGCCCTCAACAGAGTTCCTGAAAGCTGGGAGTAGCAGCACATGCCTGTAATCCCAGCCCTCCAGAGGCTACGGCAGGTGAATCATTGCCAGTTCGAGACCAGCCTGGGCTACAAAGTGAGCCCAAGGCCAGCCTGAGCTGCATAGCGAGAACATGTTTCAAAAAGGCCAAAAAGGGGGTTGGCGAGACGGTTCAGCGGTCTAAAGCGCCTGCTTAGGCAAGCTTAGGCAACCGCAGGGACTGTGGTTCGATCCCCAGCACCACATGCTGCGCCAGCGCCACCCCCAGGGCAGGTTGAGCTGGCCCTAAAAAATAAATAAATAAATAAAAGTTCCTGCAAGCCGACCTGGCTCACGCAGCTGCGGCCACTCAGTGGAGTTTGAGACACAGGGCCCTGGCTACAGAAGCCAGATTTGGGGTGCCTGGTCGCTTGGCTTGGAGAGAGAGGGCACTGGGAGCTTGGGGACCTGGGCACCTCAGAGGAGCACTGCAGAGCTGAGGAGAGCCCTTCCTGCCTCCAGGATCCACCTCCTGCCCCTGTGTGGCAAGAAAGCCTGGGGTACAGGAGAAGGAAACCCTGGGCACCCAGAGTGCAGGGCTGCCTCTGTCTGGGAAGAAGTGGGGTCTCAGGCCCCTAGGAGAGGTCAGACTCAGAGGCTTCTCACTCAAGACACTCCAGGCAGAGGAGGGCTGGGCCGGGCAAGAGCTGGCCTGGCTCTTTCCCAGAATGTCTGGGTGGTTCTGGGCTCTTCTGCCAGCCCCTTGGGGATGCTGGATTAGTGGCCATCCTCTCTGCTGCCCTGTGAGGCAGGGACCAGCCACGGTGCTATTGAGCAGATAGCACATTTAGTTGTACACAGCCTCATGTGACCAGTGGCTACTGATTCAGGCCACGCAGTTTTAGAGTCTTGGGCCACATGTGCCTCTGTCAGCATCCGGGTTCCCCTGGGAAGATGAGATGACCCCAGGAGATTCCAATAAACCCTATCCTTGCGATGAGCTTCCTCCAAGAAAACTTAGAGTGCATCTGGAGGGTTGGGTAGCTCGGGGGTACAGCACTCGTCCAGTCTATAGGAGGCCTTGAGTTCATCCTCAAATCAGGAAATACAACCCACTCTGGCTTCCTCCTTTGATAGCTGAGATAAACATTGGCATATTAATAAAGGCCCTGAGAACTCTTGCCTTGAACATGTACTTTTAGTTTTCCAAATGTATCTGACCTCAGTGCCTTTCTTATGTGGCACCTGATTGGGCTTTGTGCAGCTCCCTGGAAAGTGCTGACCCCTGAGAAGGAACGCCCCATCTTGGTGACTCTGGCTTCCTGCAGCGCCTGGGTAAAGAAGCCAGGGAACTACTGAGCACATGAAAGATATTTCCTTGGGTTTCCCCAGATGTTGTAGTCAGGGTTTATAGGAAAAGGATTTAACACAGGACACAAAATTTACAGGATCATAGTCACCCAAGGAGTCAAATGCCGAAGAGTACGGGAGGTCTGTCCATGCACTAGAGACCCCAAGAATCCAGCTGAGGGCCTGGACCCTGTAGCAGTGTCCTGCATGAGTCCAGCTGGAGACCTAGCGCCCACAGCACTGTCTCACGCAAGTCTGTGTCACAGATTTGTGTTGGGAGGGCCCAAGGGTCAGCGGGAGGAGCTAGAAAGTCTGTGCCAGCGGGCTGGGGGATCTGCACTGGAGCCAGGAAGCGATGCTCAGGGTAAGGACCAGAGCTCCCCTGACAAGAACCACAGCCCTCCTCAGTGACAACAAGGCCTTGAGATCCGGTGACCACAATTATGACGACGGGGAGAACAGCTGAGTTCATATCAGGAGAGCAAGAGTGACAACCTTCTCCAGGCAAACCAACACGCGCCCTTGTCCCCTGCAGTTCTGCGTTTGTGCTGCTGTCAACAATCCTCAGGTGGGCCTTCCACACCCAGCACCATGCTGACTGGTGTCACCAGTGGACTATTAGCTCATCCACCACCCCAGCCTAGCCGGGTCTGGGCAGGAACCCAAGGATGGTCTTGGGAGCCCCCGTCCCTATGTCTTCTGTTCTGGAAGTGTGCTGGGAGCCCAGAGCAGCCCCTCATGGTGTCCGCTGTCCATCACAATACACTGGACACACTGGACACGTGTCTCTCCTTAGGGAGCGCAGATGTGGCTGCCCCATCTTAAGTCTTTTCACTTAACCGTTGGACCTGGGAGGAACACTGTCATTGTTCCGGTGCACAAGATGCTGGTGAGAAGGAGAGGCCCCAGGCCTTCCTGTCCAGTGCCACTCTGTCCATCCAGGTGGGGCTTCAGTGACCTGTCTCCCTGCAGGAAGGGCTCAAGAGCTTCCTCTGCAAAGGCTTCATGCCTGCTGGACGAGGTGATGCACTGAGCTATGGAGCGGACAGCTGCTGCCCACCTCCCCCGGGCCTCAAGGAGCTGGGCTTGCACAGCTCTGGCCTCTGGCTCACTGTGGGGCATGGACGCTATGGGTCGCAGGAAAGTAACGGTCACTCCCCGGGTGAGGTTGGCAGGGACTCCCAGCTGGGCAAGGTGTAGGTGTGTCCCTCCACGCTGCCCAGAACGGGCAACTGCCGGCAGGGCTGAGGCCACCTCGCCCGCCTCTCTTTGGATGTTGAGGGCTCTGTAGCCTCTCTTCCAGGAGGAAGCTCCCTCCTCCAGGCAGCAGGAGGGCTGCCCTTGAAGAATCCTGCGTGTGCCGTGTAGCCCAGCCTGCACTCTGTGGCTCAGGGCCTTTTCTTCCCTTCCCTCCCACTGCCTTGAGCTGAAACAGAGACCAGAGAGCAGACCTGGATGCTGCCTGCAGACTCCTAACCCTGACACCACAACACACGTGAAGTCACTCTGGGAGGGCTGTCCAGATCCTGAGGAAGGGCTTTGCCGGCCAGCAAGGCAACTGCAGGTTTACAGTGCTTGAAGGTTTGCAGCTCTTGGACCAGGAACGGACTCTCAGGCTGGCCTGCTTCCTGTGGACACAATGCACACATGTCCATGGGTGCCACACTGCACACCTGTGGGATTGCCATGGCTGACAGTGCATATGGAACCCAATGTGGTTACACATACACACACACACACACACACACACACACCCGCATGAGGTCAGGCCTAGCACTGTCCACACCCTCCTCACCCTGCCTCCGGCTCCCAACCTGTGAGTGCTCAGCTACATTTGTAAAGCCGGGCAGGGATAGAGATGGAGGTGCAGACCAGTAATCCCAGCTACTGGCAAGGCTGAAGCAGGATCTTAAATCTAAATCCAGCCTGGGCATCTTGGGAAAACCCTGTTTCAAACTAAAAAGTAAAAAGATGTAGCTTAGTGGTAGTGGTAGAGCAACCCTAGAGTCAGTCGCTAGTACCACACACACTTATACACACACAGCAACACACGCACGCCAAGCAGTTAGACCATCCATCCCAGGAGGCCAAGGGCGTCCCAGGGCATTGGCAATGGGGCCCTTTCAGGAGCCCCTCTAGCTCTATTTAGTAAGATGCACCTGTGCCCAGTTCTGCACCAGCCAGGAAGCTGCCATTCCCAACAGCAGCAGATTGCTGGTACCTTCATGACTCAGGGTCAGGAATCCCTAAATCACTGTTAAGCCCCTGGAACAATGATCATGCATTAGCTTGAAAGAGGCCTTTGCTGCAGGTGTCTTTGGCAAAGCCTGGGCAAAGCCAGCCACCTGATAATAATTCATAGAACTCTTGATTTTTTTTTTCCTATACTGGAGACAGAAGCCAGGGCTTCCAGCACTCCTGGCAACTGCTGCGCCATTGAGCTACATCCCCAGATCTTTTTCATTTTTATTTTTTTGAGGCAGGAGTGCACTAAGTTGCCCAAACCAGCCTTCAACTTTCAATCCTCCTGCCTTGGCTTCCCAAAGATCTGGATCTCAGGTAGGCGCCCACAGCACCAGGATCTTCATGGCTGCTAAGGCAGGGCCTCACCAGCCAGCAGGGCAGTTGCAGTTTTGTGACTCTCAGAGGTTTGCAGGTCTTGGACCAGGGAGGGACTCTCAGACTGGCCTGCTTCCTGTGGACACAATGCACACAGCCCATGGGTTCCACACCTGCCTCAGGTGCCCTAGCAGCCCTGCTAGTCCTCAGGGAGCAGTGAGGGCTACTGTGGACGGGGAGGTGGAAATGCAGGTCGGTCATAACCTCAGCTGCGGGAGTGAGCTCACTGCATCGGCCATGGCGCCGCCAGTGCAGCACCTTTGTTCTTTCTGGGTGAGGACTTGAGGGGACTTTGGGGACCTACCATGAGCAGTTTCAGAGCAATTTCAGATCTGGTGTCAGAGGTCATCCAAGGAGGCCCACACTTGTGTACTACATGAAGAGGAAGATTCGGAAAGGTCAGGCTGCATCTCCAGGGCTGAGTAGCACAGGGACAGGGCTGGGCGCAGCCCGAGACTTCCAGGCCATGGCCAGAGCCCTGGAGCCCTGGAGCCCTGGAGCCCTGGAGCCCTGGAGCCCTGGAGCCCTGGAGCCCACCCACACACCTCGCTCTCTACAGCTGGAGAAACCCAAGACAGTGACTCAGAGCCCCCTCGGTCGTTTTGCTGATAAATTTTTTTGTTTTGAAGTGAGAGGTTCTGCCTCTATTAAAGTCTTTAGGAAATTATAGTGATTTGGACATTTTCAGACATGTTTGAATTACTCATAGTCTGGAATTCCCAGGCAGGGGGTGAAACCCAGGGAGGCTGCAGAACACAGAGTCAGGGGCACAGGACTTGGAGCCAGATGAGCCCAGATTCCCCCTCTGCCATTACAGCCGCGTGAGTCACCTGCACAGAGCCTTGGCTCCTCTTCTAGTTTGGATAACTAACGTGCTGACTAAGTTCAAGGGCAGCTGCAGAACACTAAGTCAGCCATGAGCAGAGGGTCTTGTGTCCTAGAAGGTTCTAGTGGGTGGCATTCCTGGGACACTTGCTCTAGCAGGGTCTTACTCAGTGAGTTCAAAACGAGGTATGCAAATGTTGGGCTGCTTGGGTTCAAACCCAGCTCTGAGGCTGACTTGGGGCTATAGAACATCCCCTCCCTTGAGGCCCTGTTTTCCTCTGGGGAAGATGCAGACCAGAATAGCCACGTCCTGTAGGAGGACCCAAGGGTTGGGTGCTTAGGGTGGTGCATGGCAGAGCCAGTGTCCTGAGTGACCATCTTCTCACTGTCCCTTTCCTCTCTGCTGTGTTTCCAGCAGGGCAGCCTGGGCTCATGCCACTGCACAGCTGGTGGAAGAGATTCTAAAGCTCCGTGTCTGCCAGATGTGTGCACATCTGCTTTCCCCGGTCATCGTGTGGCCCAGCCTTTGCCTGAGCCATTCCCTTTGAAGGAAAATCCCAGCTTTCCTCATCCTCATTGGCCAACATCCTTCCTGGGCCCGGCACACAGGCAGGGTGGAGAACCTTTCTCATCGCACCTGATCAGGAGCAGCCATGAGGATCCCAGTGCTGTGGCGCCTACCTGAGATCCAGATCTTTGGGCAGCCGAGGCAGGAGGATTGAAAGTTGAAGGCTGGTTTGGGCAACTTAGTGAGCTCCTGCCTCAAAAAAAAAATAAAAATGAAAAAGAGCTGGGGATGTAGTCCAATGGCGCCGCAATTGCCAGGAGTGCTGGAGGCCCTGGCTTCTGTTTCCAGTATAGGGAAAAAAAAAAAAAAAATCAAGAGTTCTATGAATTATTATCAGGTGCCTTCTTTGTCCCAGGATGGGCTTAAGCTAATCCTATCACTGTTTCTTCACAGCCTATTACTATCCTCGAACAATTACTCAATTCTGCCGTATTTAATGGCGCTATTCTTTTTCTCTGCCATCTAGAGACGGTTAAGGGTCTTGAAGGTTCATGTGAGGTTCTGGAGCTAGTGATTCCATGGCCAGTTCATGCCCTGGCACCATCTTTGTCCAGGCCTTTCCCTCCTGGGGGGCCAAGCCAGCCACCTGCTGATGAACTGAACATGCTCAGAAGGTCCAGGGGTTCCCACCACCCTGTGGGGCTTCAAAGCCTGGGAGAGGTGGCCCTGGAGCACAATGAAGGCTTCTCGCTGTTGTTGTGAATCTTATCCGTGGGTTGCATGTAGATCAAAGTCTGAAGGAAGTAGAAGGTTGCGCTCTGACAAAAACATCATATTTTTAGAAGCACTCCGTGGTTTAGGATGTTTGCCCCATGCTGTCAGTGGAGGGGTGGGGGTGGGGTAAGGCCAGCCTGAGACTGTGAGCTGAAGGCTGGTGGGAGCGGGTTTCCTGGCTCGGGCCCAAGGGTGGAGGCTGATGGGTAGGGACAGCCTGCCCTCCCTTATCTGTCCTGCAGATCAGTAGGGTCCTCAGAGCTGAGGGGCGGGGGGCTCAGAGGCCTCTGGTTCTGTCCCCTTTGTTCAGAGGTGGGAAACTGAGGCGCAGAGAGGCACAGAGGCCAGACTTCACTCTACCCCCACGTCTAACCCATACCCAGCCTCCCTAGCTGCACACACAAAAACCGTTGGAGAACAATGCATGCATTCTGTAATCAGGGCTAATTGGTGTGGTTCAGGAGAGGTGGAATGCCGGGCCTTTGGGGATAGGAGAACCTCAGCGGGGCTCTAAACCAACGGTCCAGGAACATTCCATGAAAAATTAGAACAGCTCCTAGGAGCCTAGAAGGGGAAGCCTCAGGTAGAGGAGAGGGACAGCTGGGCAGAGCGGGCCGAAGCTCCGAGGCAGGCCAGTGGGGCCAGCGGGGAGGCCGTGGGAGAGCAGGGTCAGCCGGCCGTGGAGAGGGCTGGGCAGCAGCAGGTCAGTAGCAGCAGCAGGGTGAGGCCTGAGGTTGGGCATGTTAGAAGCATCGCAGTAATCACCAACAGCTGCTCTTACCAAGCCTAGGAGAGCTGAAGTGTAGCTCCCTAAGCCCTGAGAGAGCAGAGAGGCATTGGGGGTGCCCTGCCCTCCCCAGCCCCTTCAGGGCCTCTACCTTATAATCAGGATGGCCCTGCCTTCATGTTTATGCCAAATCCCAAGCAGTCAGGCCAGGGTGGCGAGCTGTAATTTATATCTTTTTTCATATGGGCTCAGGCTCCAGAGGCTCAGACTGCTTCAAATGGGAACCACATTGGAGACCAGCAAACCAGAAGGAGGGAAACGCAGCCCGGAACGCCACCTGTTTCTCGTTTGGGACGGGCCTCCGTTTGCCCCTTGGTTCCAAGGCCCATCTGGGTTTTGGAGGCACAGCAGCCGGCTTACTGCCTTGGAGGGCTTCTGCCATGCAGGCTAGGCAGGAGCTCGGAAGAGGCCACCGGGTTCGCTTTGCTCTTCATCCCTGTCCCCACAGAGCAAGCCCTGTGGAGGAAGCCAAGTGTGGGCAGAGCCAGAGCCTGGGGGTGGCCCGGAGGCCCCACTCAGCGCCTCTTGCAAACTGAACACACCCTCACAGAGTGAAGGCAAGGGGGCCAGCTCCACAGACAGGGAATGAACCCAGGTTTTGTATGACATGAACAAAATTCTATTTTTTCCGGACACAGTTTTAAAATGTGGTGTGCTAGTGGGGTGCAGTGGCGCACACCTGTAGGCCTAGCACCCCAAGAGGTTGATGTTTGAGCCCAGCCTGAACTGTCTCAAAATATCAAATTAAAAAGGGGTGGGGGTAGGGATGCAGTGCAGGGGGAGGCACTGGCTTCCATCTCTAGCCCTGAGATAAGATGTGTCATAGTGGGCCAGCTAGATAGTTCAGTGGACTAAGCAGCTGCTTAGGCAAGTGCAGGGACCAGGGTTCAATCCCCAGCACCACATGCCAAGCTTGCCATGCCCCTGGGCCCTGGGTTCAAGTCTCAACAACACCTCCTACACACATCAAAAATAAAGATAAGAGGCAGGGTGGTGGTGCACGCCTGTAATCCCAGCACTTGGGAGGCTGAGACAGGAGGATCAGTGCAAGTTCGAGACCAGCCTGGGCTACAAAAGTGAGCTCAAGGCCATCCTGAACTGCACAGCGAGACCCTGTCTCAAAACGACAATAAATAAATAAATAAATAAATAAATAAATAAATAAATAAAAATAAAGATAAGAAAACAATGAAAAAGCACTCAAGGCCTGGGCCTGGCACCTGCCCCTTTCCTAGCATGCCTCTTTTCCAATTCCTTGTTGCTGTGGATGCTTTTGTGCAGGCCTCCTCTGCCTGAGACCTGTCCCCCCAGCTCTGTGCCATGTCTAGAATGTGTCCCCCAAAGTGCTGTGCCGCGGACTTCATCTTCAAATTCATGTTCGCGGTGGCTGCCCTTTCAGGAGGGCTGGCCCTCTGCGGGCATAACCTGGCCGAGACTTGCCATAGATTTTCCAAGGCAGATTCCCTTGGCCTTTGAGGAGCTGCTCCTGCGCTTGTGGGGTCAGGAGCTGGCAGAGTTGGCTGTGCCCGACGGGGTTTCCCAGGCTGAGTAAGCGGACCCCAGGGCCTCTGAGCACAGCCTTCTAGCAGGCGCTGGTCACAGTCTTTGTCAATGTCAGCACCTGCCAAGGGACACCCGAGAGCCTTGTCTACAAAGAAAGGTTAGATCTTTAGGATGGGAACCTTTCTGAAAAAAAAAAAAAAAAAATCTCTGATCTTCAAAGTTCCATTTGCTCTTTTTATTGCTTCAAGAACTACTGACACGCGAAGACGGCCTTTTAAAGGGTGTGAGGGATCCCACAATGCTGAGGTTGAAGAAACCATCTGAGAAAGTGAATGGGGGACTGGCACCCCCAAACCCCTTTTTCTGGGGCAGTTGAATCTCCCCGGTGCACAGGGCCTTGGGCTGTGCTCTTTCGACTGTTCAGGTGAGAAACTTTCCATTGTTGCCTTATCTCGCGGCCATCCGCTCGCCTCCTCGCAGCGACCACAGGTGCACACATCAGATCTGAGGCCCTGATCTGTTCCACTCTGTGCCAGGCAGGGCTGGGGCCGCGAACCCCAGCATAAAACGGCGCCCACAACCGCAAGGCCCGGTGTGCACCCTCTGAGACCATAGGTAAAGACAATTACCGGCAATTTCCACAGCATGGTTTGTTTTTTGTTCAAAGGCATGTAGGCATTCTCAGTAGCAAGCTTAAAATATAGTATTCCCACCACATGCTGCCTTCATCAACGAGTGATAAAAGCTGTGGTTGCTTTGTCCCGGCTCTTCCTTTCAACAGTCAAGCCTTCAAGTCTGATATTGAAACTGCTCTTTTCTGAAAGTGTGCTTTGATGGTGCAGATAACGCTTCCTGATAAGGAACCAACCTGCCTTCAAAACCACGCACTGTACCTCGCACACACCACTGGGATGGGCGTCACAGGGGAAAATTGGGTGCCCGAATTTGTGAGAAGTGGGATGGGAATGTGCTGAGTCTGTGAAATTCTTCTCTCTGCTGCCTGCTCTGGGGTGGGGGTGGGGGAGGGAGAGAAAGAAGAGAGAGAGAGAGAGAGAGAGAGAGAGAGAGAGAAACCAGAAGGAAAAAAAGCCATCAGGCACTGATCAGAAGGGAGTTGGGGGAGAGGAGGAAATGGTGGGTAAAATCTTAGAAATTGTTTGTTCCCCTGCCAGGAATGTTCAGTCATGCCCATCGGTTGGTGTGAAGTGGCACAGAGTCCCGTGGGCTTGGGAGGCCTGAGTTATCTCAGGAAGGTTCTGGACTCTGGCCCAGGGTCCGGATTCTTTAGCTCCACCCGTGGTTGTTCTGTTTGCTCAATAGTTGCCGTGTGTCAAAGGGTGCCCGCCCTGGAGCTCAGTAGTCAGACAGTAGGAATAGACCCTAGGTGTCTCTGGGCAAGCGATGATTGTTTCGGTTTTCCAACCTGCTTTGATGTTTGTTATCTCACCTCCTATCTTGTGGAGAAGACCGATACCAATATGGTGGCCACACAAACCCCACTAGTTCTTCTGTGCCCATTTTACAGAAAAAAACCTCAGAGCAACAACTGTAGAAAGAAGGCTGAGGTCATTAAAGGACTTCCGATTAAAAATTGTGTCTGTAGCCGGGTGTGGTGGCTCACACCTGTAATCCCAGCACTTGGGAGGCTGAGGCAGGAGGATCAGTGCGAGTTCGAGACCAGCCTGGGCTACAAAAGTAAGCTCAAGGCCAGCCGGAACTGCATGGAGAGACCCTGTCTCAAAAAGGAAAAAAAAGAAAATATTGTGTCTGCAACGACCAGAGATTTTCAAGATCTTTCAAGCTTTGGACAGGAATCAGTGGCTTCCCAGATGTCAGAAGAGAGGACATTTTGCTTCTTGATTTCACTTCTAGCTTCCTCTTGTAAGCAGGACCCCCCAAAAATCCTGGGCCTATGAGCTGAAGGATAAGAACTGGCTTAGGTCAGACAAACAGGCTTGAATCTGGCTTGCTAGCTGTGAGACTTGAGGTGAATGACCTCACCTCTCTGGGCCTCAGCGTGCTCATCAGGAGAATGCAGCTTACACTATAAAAGCTCCCTAGTTATGATTGCCACTGTCTGGCATGACAGTCCGTGAGGCTGTGGCTCTATGAACTACACTGGGTTTGCATAAGCACAACATTGTGTGTGTGTGTGTGTGACTGGGATTTGAACTCAAGACCTTGCACTTGCCAGGCAGGCACTTGTGCCACGGAGCTGTCTCCCGGGCCCAAGCACAACATCTTATAAGTTGCTAAGTACTCGGAGGAAGCTTTCAGCAGGTCCTCTCATCCTCCACCAGACTGAGCTCCCTGCGGTGGGCAGCCAGATGGGCAGGAGTGCACGGAGTTTCATGTCCCCCTTTGAGAGGCAGAGAGACAGAGGCGCAAAGAGATGCTACTAGTGCCAAGGAACCACAACAGGCTGGCTGCCAGGATCAGATGAGATCCTCTGCACCACATGTGGGCAGAGAAGAGCCCAGCACCATAAAATAAATCAAAGAAAAGAAAAGAATCCTGGCTCCAGCTCTTCCCAGCAATGTGCCCTTGGGCATGTGGCTTTCTTCTGTGAGCCTGGGGTCTCTTGAATGCTAGATAAGTGCTCTATCATCCACGTCAACACAGCCTTTTTTGTTTTTTTTTTTAAGATAAATCTTTTATTTATTTATTTGGTACAAGGTCTCACTATGGAGTTGATCTCACTATGGAGATCGACTCGTAGTGATCCTCCTATCTCAGCCTCCTCAGCACTGGGATTACAGATATGTTTGGTATACGGTACAGGCATAAAAACCAGGTCCTTGCGCTTGCCAACCTGTCTCCCTAGTCCTTGCAATTTAACTTTAGAAGCCGAGGCTTTATCCAACTCACAGAGCACTCGAGGGTGCTGAAACCTGAGGCGGCGGCAGCTCCTGGTCCCAGCTTTGCCAGCCACTGAGTGTGTTCTGGGTGTGACTCTGGTCTCCTCTCGCCTCTTCCTGCTCCGCACACTGGCCTGGCACATGTTGGCTCTTGGTGGGCCATGACAGGAGAAGGCTCAAGAGTGAAGAGAGGACCCCTGTTATACACAGACTGTCGCAGCCAGGTGGGACCCAGAAGCTTTGGGGCCAGACTCTTCTGGGGTTTTCTGGCCTAGAAGAGGACAGAAGGGCTGCTCGTCCTCCCTTACTACAAATTCAACCCTGGCTCTCCTAGCCAGGATGATATGACGTTAAAAGCACAGATCTATCAGGCACAGTGGCACATGCCACTGTAGGATATCCCTAATATCCCAACTATTCAGGAGTCTGAGGGCAGGAGGATTGTAAGTTCAAATCTCCTGCCTTTAGGGAGACACTGTCCCAAAGGGAAAAAGTTAAAAGCCTGGGGATGTAGCTCAGTGCTAAATACAAACACACAAACCATGAAAGTGCAGGTTCAGAGTGGGAACTCTGCCCTTCATCCTGGGTATGACCCCAGCAAGTGACGTCACCTATCTTGTGAGCCTGAGATTCTATGATAAGGCATGAAATTTTGTGTTCCACCAGGAGAGGAGGGAGAGAGCCCTGGCCAGTTGAGTTGAAATAAACCAACAACTGTAAGACATGTCCCCGGCTTGGGTCCCTTGGAGGAACAAGTGCAGGGTTGGCTGATAAGCCTCTGGAAAGAGCCCGACCCCGCTCCTCAGCGGGGACAGCAAGGTAAACCAGGAGGAGGCAGCGCCACCACATTCATTCTGTGGCTCAGGTGACCCCCAAGAAACTGCTCCTGCCAGCTGTGGTCAGAGGTGCAAGGCAGACGTGGCAGTTGGACAGTTCTTCACGTGCTTGTACCTTTGGTGTGACCCAGCTGTTCTATGACCGGATAGTTACTCAAGAGAAACGAAATCACGTTCACACAAATGTTGTGCACAAATGTTTATAGCAACTTTATTCTCAGTGGCTCAAACCTAGGAATGACCTGCATGTCTTCCAATGAGTAAAGCGATAAATTGTGGTCCGTTTATGCTACGGAGGGGTGCTGGAAAATAAAAATGAATGAACTAGCCACAGCCTGGGAATTGTCACAATAAAAATGTTGAATGGAAAAAAACAAAACAAAACAGATAAAGGGGGACTACACTCTGTATGGTTTGATTTATGAAACTCAAGACAGTGCAAAAGGGTCCCTAAAGATGCTTTTGGATATGGCGCTTGGGTTCTCTGACAGGTATACCACTGTATGTATGCTGCAGGTGTGTACAACTTAGTACCCTTCCGGTGTACCTCAACACAAATGTGGAAAAGCACACAAAAGTGTTTCCAAGCCTGCGACCCAGAGATACTGTGAGGGTTAAATGGGGTCAGGGGTCAGCCCGACAGGGTGCAGGGTAAGAGGACCGTGTCAGCCCATATGGTCAGTCCCCATGCCTGCCATGAGTGTGTCTCTGGCCTTGGAGCAGCCATCCCACTGTGAGGATCCTTGGCAGTTGACCATCAGGGGCTATCAGTTCCACAGTGGGTCTCTGAGCGCTGCTGGGCAAAAGGGGACAATCGCGGTCCCCTGGAAATGGTCTGTCTTGTGGCAGGGAAGGCCGCAGCCTCTGAGGTCAGGTCTCTATTGAGGGCGGCTGACCACAGTGAGCAGCACGGAGGCTGTGGGGCCGGCTGGATGCTGCACACTGTTGCCTGCCTGCGTGGCTCAGGCCCCCTCTGCACAGCCCTGCCCACCTGGGGCCCCTGGCCTGCGGTTACCACACTGGAGGCCACTGTTGGTAGTGACTGCAATGTCCCTGCTGCAGGCCGCTGAGCGCCCAGAGCGACATTACTCACAGCTTCCAGTACCTGCTGCCCTCAGACAGGAAACCTTGTTTTTCCTCTCAGGTCCACAGCAGCCCATGCTCTCTTTTTCTGCCAGGCCTCAGGCTCCCTTGCTGAGTTGGTTTCTGAGGCTGAATGTCTGGGGTGTCACTGCTCCCCTCCTTCAGCAGATGTTCTGGCAGAACCTAGTCACCCGGCAGGGCTTGGTGGGGGGCAGTGTTCGACAGGACCTCCAGCACACCCCAGCTCATCCGTGCCTTAAGGGGAAGGTGGCCCCTGACCAGGCACCTAGTAGACCCTCGGTGCAGGTTTGCTCTGCTAATCCAGATAAGTTCAGCAAATCCTTTTTCTACTAGCACCCTTAGCTGGAGCCGGATACCCTAGAGGTGGTGCCTCTCTGGCTTTTCTGTTCCTCTTACCATTCCCCAGGGGAGGCTAGGTCCATCTGTTTTTTCTTGCTTCCCCCAACTCTCCCATGACAGTTAGAATCCACTTTCCACACCAGCACGCCTAAGCCTTTCTCTCCTGGGTGCGTTGGGAACCACGGTGTCCCAAAAGCCCTTCTCCACGCCCATCGCTGATCATCCTGTGGTGACGTGAAAGGCGTTATTGCTCCCCCTCCCCAGGCCCAGGCGGCTCCCACCCTCCAAGACTCACCCCTGTGGTTGGCATAAGGATACTCCACCCCCTTGGGGGTCCCTACATAGTCCCCTGCCTGGGCTCTGTTTTTTCCACAATGGCCAGAGCAGCCTCCCTTCTTCTCCCAGTGTGTGTGCAGCCTGGTTTTCACATAGCACCCACTGTGGGCTCCAACCCACCAGGTAGGTCCAGCGTGGCCTAAGGTCTGCAGCCCAGCCCGGGCCTGGGTCCTGGGTTCTTTCCTCCACCTCTCTGTGTTTTTCAGAGCCTGGGGTACCAGACCCACCTGGAAGCAGCTTGCCTGGGACAAACTCGCTCTTATCACCCTGGAAGTGCCACTTGCTTTAGTAGGGAATGAGTCCTTGGCATTGAACTAAGGGCACAGGGACAGAGGGGAAGGGTCCCTTGCCAGGGGGATTTCTGGACATGGGCCAGCTTGGATGCCTTTGTGTGGCTTTTGCTGCCAGTTCTCTCCCTAACCCAAGGGCGAGCAAAGGGCTGGGCTTGAGGTCACCTTCCAACTTAGATTTAATTTTAAAAAATTTATTTGCAAGGCCAGCCAAATAGCTCAGCAGATTAAAGTGCCTGCAAGTAGGCCCAGGGGCTGGGATCCCCAGACCTGCCATGCCAGCCCCAACCCTGAGGCACGCTGAGACAACAATTGAGACTGCTCGCACCTGTAATCCCAGCTCTTGGGATGCTGTAAACAGGCGGGTCACTACAATTCCGATCTAGTAGTGAGACTCTGAACACCCTGTAGACCCTTCCTTAAAAAATACAGAAAAAAAATTATTTGCATTTATTTTATGCCTAGTTTATTCCCCTACCGTAAGTTTTTCTTTCTTCAGTTTCTTCTTGGATACCTCCTCCTCTGGCTTAGGAACAGTTTGTTCCAAGGAGATAGCTCAGTGGAATAAGCACTTGCCTGGCAAGCACAAGGTCCTGAGTTCAATCCCTGGTATCACAAAAAAATAAAAATTTAAAAATATCATCAGGGACAGTTTGTTCCTTTGCAGTAAGGATCATCTCTATATGGTAGGGGGAGCTCATGGATGGGTTAATCTGGCCATGAGCTCTATAAGTACGGTGGCGTATCTTGGGTGCTTTGTTCACCTGGATATATTCAGTAACCAGAGAATCTACATCTAAGCCCTTAAGTTCAGCATTACTCTCTGTATTTCTAAACATGTGCAGCAAAATGTCAGCACTCTTTGGGCCACCGACTCTGCATCCAGCCCCACTGTTTGGCCTGGGCACACCTACCAACTCCACCACTGTAACGCCGGAATGGCACACACTGCTTCTTTAATGTGACATCTTTCAGATACTTGGTGACCTTTTGGATATGCATACCCTTCATGGCCTGGGCAGTTTCACACGTGTTCTTAAAGTGAATGCGAAGATTTGAGCCTCTTGATTTGCATGATTTTGTGGGGTTTTTTGGGTCAAAAGAGTAGGGAACTATTTTCACAGGTCACCTCAGGTGTGCATAGGAGGAGCTAGATTTAATTTCTAAGTTTTTATTTAGTCTTCTTTTTTAAAAAATGTGCTTGATTGTTGTGAGGTCACTGTACAGCTCAGACTCATAGTGATCCTCCTGCTTTCAGCTTCCCCAGCGCTGGGATTACAGGTGTGCGCTACCACCCCTAGACTCTGCCCAGCTCAGCCGGCCCTGGGGGCAGAGCTGACATAGCACAAGGTGCCCTGGGTCGAACTGCGGTCCCTATACTTGCCTGAGCTTGTCTAAGCAGGTGCTTTAGTTCACTGAGCTATCTTGCTGACCCCTTATTTATTCTTCTTCCTTTTTTTTTTTGGTTGTGGTACCAGGGATTGAACCCAGGACTCTGGGCTTGCCAGGTAAGTGCTTGTTCTTTAAATTAGTGTTTATGGGGCCAGGCATGTGGCTTACTGGTAGAACTCTTGCCTTGCATGCACAAGCATGTGGGTTCGGTTGGTAGCACCCCCGAAGGGGTGGAAGTCAATGTTTAGTTAGACAGGATAGAGCATGCCTGTAATCCCAGCTCCACAGGAGAATTGAAAGTTCAAGGAAAACCTGCACAGAGACCCCCATGTCAAAAAAAAAATCGATATTTAATGCTATAAGTAAAACAGATATTGAAGAAATATAAACAGCCAAAATTAGAGCTCTCCCATCTCAGTCTCCTCCTTGGGAGGAAATCAGGTGAGTGGGTCTTTTTTTTTTAAATTTATGTATTTGGTAGAGGGTCTCACAACACAGTTCAGACTCCTAGTGAGCCCCCTGTTTTCAGTCTCCCCAGTGCTGGGATTACAGGCATGTGCCACCATGAGGTCTCTCTGTCTCGGTGGTTTAGCAAGCCTGGGGGCCAGGCCAGCATGACACACCCCCATGCACCCACCCACTATGCTTGCCTGGGCAGGCACTTAGTCCACTGAGCTATCTCACCACCCCTGGGTGAGTCTTCTTTGATGCTGTTTCTAAAAAGCAAAGATCTACTTGGGAGTACATTCATATTTTTTTTTAACCAAAATCTGAGCTATATTCTTTAGCAACTTCCTTTAGTTTTTGGCCTTTTTGTGATAGGTCTCACTATGCAGTTCAGGCTGGCTTTGAACTTGCTTTGTAGCCCAGGCTGGTCTTGAACTAGCTGAGATCCTCTTGCATCAGCCTCCTGAGTCTGGAATTACAGGTGGGCACCACCATGCCCCACTCATTTACCCATTTGTTCACCAAAGGATATCACATTATTTCTAGGTTGCTATCACCATACACAATGCTACAGCAAATCTTGTAGGTGACCAGCAGCCTGCAGGTCAAGGATGGTTGTTTTGTTGAGGGATCCTGTTTCGAGAAGGTATTCTAGTAAAAAGTGGAATAGTTACAACTTCTTCACCGCAGTGCAATGATGTGCTCTGTTGTGCATGAGAACTACCTGGGCGTTCTGAAGCTACAGGCTGCTGGGGAGACCCCTCGACTTTTGATCCTGAGGGGGTATAGGGTGGAGCCCCAGAAACTGTTTGTAGTGAGCTCCCAGATGACACTGCTGGTCTGGGAGCTGTCTTTGAAAAACACTGCCTCACGGTGTCCACCACGCAGCTACTAGCAGCCAGCAGTACCCGCTGACTTGAAGAGCCACGCCACCCTTAGGAGACAGTGCTCAGAGAGAATCTGTCTGCAGCGCCCTGTGAGTGACCCAGAAGTCTGGCTAGAGGCTGTTCCTCTGGATCCAACCCTGGGGCTCCTGCTCCGGGATGCGGCCTGCAGGACCAAGATTTTCTGGGCACTAACCACCAAGCCCTGCGCAGTGAGTCACCCCACAGGAGCCAGCGATGCCTCAGGGGGCTACACAGCACACTCGAGAGGTGCTCCGGCTCGGTCAGGGAGCCCACATCCCCAGAGATGTCTCTGCTAGGTCTGGAGGCTTCAGACCCCAAAGCTGTGTCACATGGGGCTGGGAGAGTGGGGAGAGACACCAGTATGGTGCAGCAAGGACACCAAGGACCCACCGCCCTCCAGACCCTTCCTGGTGGCCTGGGTAGGACCCCTTCCGCACTCGAGGACGGTCCAGCTGCAGACTGAGAGGCCGGCTGGGAAGAGGGCTGGGTACACCTGCGTCGAATCTGGCGCTGGCAATGGAATTTCTGTGGGTTTCAGAGCTGCCGCAGGCCTCGCCCGTTGTGCGGGTGGAGCTTGGATCCAGTTCCAACCCCACAGCGCGGCTCTAGGCATACCGCCGCTTCCGAGCTTCTCACAGCGGGAGGTCTAGTCAGGTCTGATCTGCGCGCGGTCCTAATCCCAGCATCTATCCCACCACCCTGCGGAAGAAACGAAGCAATGAAATTTCTACAGAGGGTCTAAGGTTTTGAGGCCTCCTTTGCCCGCTGCAGCTACAAGGCTGGGCCCCGCCATCAGGACGACCCCTGCAAAAACTCAGACGTGGGGCGAGCCCCGGGTAAACCTCCAGCCTCGGATCCTAGTGGGGACAGGACCAACTACAGAGGGGGGCAGCGTTGGGCGGGCCGGCTTCTCCTTCCCCAAGAGAAGCAGTGCTGTGGGTCTGTGGGAGCACTCCCCTCATCCCCCAGCCAAGGCGGGGCTGGCTCTGCCTGGATTGCGCTGCGCCCTCCCCGCCCCCACGCTGCAGTAATACTGGAACCAGAGTGGGGGCGGGGTGGGGATGCGCGAGCGCGCGAATCCCTTTCAGACTCAGATCTTAACTTCTCGTCTCTCGCTAGACTCATCCCTAACCCAAAAGATGAAAGCGAGGCTCGGGGGATTCTGCTGGCGGAAAGGCGCCAAGTGCTACTTTTGGCCTAGGTGGGGCTGGGCTGGCGGGGAGTGGACGCTAGTCTTGGGGCGCCCAGGGGGTGGCCAGGGGTGGGCGGGACGGAGCCGGGCGCCTGGGTCGGGGCTGGGCGGGGAAGCGGGAAGCTGGAGGCGGCGCCGGGGGCCCAGCCCCTCAGCGCGGTCCCATCCTAGGCTTTGAAGTGGCCGCGCGTGCTGCCCCCTGGCGCGCGCTCCGCCCGGCCGCTCTCCACGTCGTGGGAACGGCTGGTCCCTGGGCTACCCCCTAGGGGCTGCAGGCTGCGTCGCCGGGCTGGCCTCGGAAGCCGCTCTGCCACTGCACCTCCTTGGGACCCGGCGGGGGGTCCAGCCACTGAGAGCCCGGGCTGGGAGGATTCTAGGGAAAATCCCTGGGGCCATTTGGGCAGCGTGTTAGTGTTGGGGTTTAAAACCCTACAGACCTTTGATCTACTCATTCGATTGCTGCTAAGCAAATCATCATAGATGTGCGAAGGTGTTGTGCTTACCACAAATAAACCAGGAGTGTCGTTTCCAAGTGGTAAACTGAGGAAATATCCAGGGGCAGTAGAAGTGGTTATATTCATTAATTGAGTAGTTTACTGCGCTGCGATTGGAGTAGACCCACGACTCCAAATCAGCAGTGACTACGTAGAAAAATATTTACTGCCAAGTAAATAAATAAAATTTAGACAGCTCTTGAATTTAGGGTAGCCAACAACTTATATTAATCTATATAGAGGAAAGACTGGAGGGAAAGTAGACACCAAATTAGTAGTAGCTGTTCTCTTTAGATGCTGGGATAAAGGTAGATTGTAGGCTTTTCGGATTTCTTAAACACCTAAATGCATCACAATCATGACTTTTATTTTCAAATAAATTTTATTTATTTGAAATAAAATGGCTCAGTGGTCTAGAGCGCCTGCTTGGGCAAGCTTGGGCAGCCACAGAGACTGCGGTTCGATCCCCGGCACCACATGCTGTGCCAGCCCCACCCCCAGGGCAGGCTGAGCAGGCCAGAACACAAATAAATAAATAAATGAAGTTTTAAAATAAAATAAATTTTATTTAAATAAAACTTAGAGGGCCCAAAGTATAGCTCAGTGGTAGAGGACAGGTTTGGCTTGCGTGAGATTTTGGGGTCCGATCTGCAGCAATACACACACACACACCCGCGCCCTGCAGTTCTGAGACCGTGGAGCAAGTTCCCCTTCCAGAGCATGCGCAGAGCGGTGCCCGGCGAGGAGCGCGCAGGAGTCTCCTGCGCATGCTCGCCTGGGCTCTTCCAGTGCAAGCTAGGGATTGTCGCCACCTTGGCACTCTTGGCGTCCCTTGTACTATCTCCACCTAAGTAAACCACCCTAAGAACGGCGAGAGAGGTAGAGACCGTGTGAGACCTGCAAATGCACAGTACCCAGTACCAAGTCCCGGGGCCCTGGGTGGTTTCGTAATTCAGGGTGTTGGGGTCCAAGCTGCCCAGCATTCAGCTTCCTTCCTCACAGGTGGCGATCAGGAGCTGTTGGGACACACCCCCAGTACCCTGTCTGTGCCAGCCACTCTGCACTAACTCCTTGGAGCTGCACCGTGTGCTCCAGGCTGTGTCCACAGGGCCTTGAGCTGTAGTCTGCTGAAAGGGGCCCTCCCTCTGTGTTTCACCACAAGATTGAGAACACTACAAAATTTCCCTTTCTCTGGTAAGTTCTGGTGACACTTTGAAGTTCTGTCTTGGCAGCCTGTTACTGTAAGTGATTTTATGCTTCGGGTTTCTCTAGCCTTCATCTTTACTTTCTTGTGAAGCACAGTCAAACCTGGTAGTGACTGTGTGGGTGGGAGTTTTGCTGGGGCTCCCAGAGGGCATGGGGCTGCTGCTAAGTAAGCCTTACTCTTACTAAAACAGACACGCGCGCACACACACACACACACACACACACACACACTCCCAGAGAGCTTTCTGTTGTAGTTCTAACTGCACTTTGGATAAACATACAAATTCAACGCAAAGGTTTATTAATTGGTTAATTTATGGTACTGCCATTTTTATTTTATTCTGAGATACGGTTTCACTAGGTGCCCCAAGCTGGCCTCCAACCTGAGATCCTCCGCCTTGGCCTCTGGGCCCTGGGATTACAGTCGTGGGCCATTACACCCAGACAACACAGACGGTTTTAAGGGTGAAAAGAAAAGAAGCTTGGCACGTGGGCACACACGCGTTGTCCCAACTGCTCAGGGAGAGGCATCACTTGCATTCCAGGAGTTTGGGGCCATCCTGCGTGACACATGAGACCCCCTATAAGAAAGGAAAGATAAGTAAATTAAAAGAAAAAAGAAATGAGAAAAAGAGTTCAAGATGCTCAGAGGATAAAATAAGCAGGTAGGACATCATGAACATTAATTTCAGCAGAAGATTACAGAGAATGGAAAAGAAGCAGTTTGCGGAGGTGACAGGTCATGTTCCAGAGCCCTTGGGTGCGAGGTTCCTCTTGCTAAGGAGGCACAGAGATGTCTGAGCAAAGAAAACAAAGTGACTTGGTACACACAGTAGCGAAAGGACACCAAAAACAATGAGAAAACCCCCAAAGAAACCACACCACAAAGAAAATCACCTCCAAAACATCATAAGTAAACAGAGTTCTCATCAAGAATCTGGAGCAGTGCCTTCGGAGCACAGAAGGAAAATAATCATCACCCTAAAACTCTATACCAAACCACAGGTTGTTCAAGAATGAGTTCAAAAGAAAGACATTCAGACAGAAAAGGTTCTGGGAGGTTCCCACTGCAGCAACTCGGGAGGAGGGAAGTTCAGCTCGGAACGGAAGAAGCATGACAAAGAGGACAAGGCATGCTGGGAAAATCTAAGTGAGCCCTGTGTCTAAAGTAATGACAGGGATGGGTGGGGGCTTGGAAAAAGAAAAGAATGAAACACTAGGTGATAATGATTGGGAAGACGGGAATGAGAAGCATTCTAAGATTCCTTTTTTTATTTTAGAGCAGAAAATGAACTTACCATGAAGCCACAAAAGCATCAGTCATGACAGTAGTTTTTGTACCCTTTTTTCTTGTTTAGTTTGTTGAGATGTGGCTCACCTTGTGATGTAGCCTAGGCTGGCCTTGAACTCATGACCCTCTGACTAAATCTCCCCAGTGTTGGGATTACATGTACTCTTTTTCCTTTCTTTTTTATTTTCTTAAAGAGAGCTCCCAAATGGGACTGTCCTGGAGAAAAAGTTTATGTTTTATATTTGAACTTTATTAGAACAGTTGCATGTGTTAAAAATTAAAGACTAAAGGTATAAGAAAAAAATGTATAACTCCCAACCAGACAGTGTTAAGCATTTTAACAAATATCTAAGACTACCTAGCATCTTTTTTTTTTTTTTATACCAGGAATTGAACTCAGAGCCTTGCACTGCACTGCCGAGCTACCTCCCTGAGCCCTAGCTAGCATCTTGGTTCAATTCCATCCACACCCCAAAAAATAAAAAAAGAAGGAAAAAACAGATTGAGAATGAAGGATAAAGAACATTAAATATTATGTGAGAAATTTGTGGGACTGTGCTAGAGCAGCAGTTAGTGATTAATTTATATCCAGAAAAGGAAAATATCTTGTTAATATTAAAATATTTGGGGGCCGGGTATGGTGATGCATGCCTGTAATCCCAGCACCTGGGAGGCTGAGGCAGGAGGATCGGTGCAAGTTTGAGACCAGCCTGGGCTACAAAAGTGAGCTCAAGGCCAGCCAGAACCGCATATTGAGACCCTGTCTGGGGGTACTGGGGGGGGGGGTGCTGGGGAGTTAGCTCAGTGGCCTATATGTCTGCCTGGCAAGTCCAAGGTCCTGAGTTCCATCTCCGGTACTGCAAAAAATAAAAATAAAAAAAATATTAGTATTGTATTAGAAAAGCATTAAAAGTTATTAAGGTGTGTGTCCAATTCAAGAACTAGAAAAATAATAAAATAACCTGAAGAAAGTAGCAGTAAGGAAAGAGTGGAGTCTATCCAACTGAATGCAGTGTAATCCTCACCTTCTGGGAGGCTGAGGCAGGAGGATCACAGGTTCTACACATCTTAGCAATGTAGAAAGACCCTGTCTCCAAACAGAAAATTTAAAAAGGCCTGGAGATGGAGCACAGTGTGAAGGCTCTAGTTCTATCACCAGTACTGAAAAACAAAACAAAACAGGAAGTGGTAGACAAAGCAAAAATTTTTTTTTTTTTTTTTGAAAAGAACAATATGTGTCTCTGGAAAGATGGACCAGTGAAGAAAGAAGGAACAAATCCTGCTAGGAGCGGGTAAGTTCATGCAATAAGTGATGCTGTAGAGAATCTTTAAAATGACGAGAGTGTACTACAAGCAATTGTTTTCATATGAATTCAGTTTCAAAAGAAATGTTTTCTAAAAAACATGTAAGCTGGCCATGGTCGTACACAATCCCAGCATGCAGGAGGCTGAAGCAGGAAGATTGCCACCAGCCTGCTCTATACAGTGAGTTCAAGGCCAGCCTAGACTACATAGTGAGAGCCTGCCTCCAAAAAGTTAATTAACTAATCAAAAGCCACATAAATATCCAAAACAACTTCAAGAAGTTACAGGAAAACTGAATATCCTTTCTCTCTCTCTCTCTCTCTCTCTCTCTCTCTCTCTCTGGTCAGTTACCTATGGCTACATAACAGACCACCCCAAGTAACTTTATGTGAAAGCAACAACCATGCTAATTGACCTCTCCACTGCTAAGCAGCTGTCACAGCCCAGCAGCCCCTCCCCTGCTGGTGACTGTGTGCTCATCAGCTCAGGCCAGGCACGACTAGATGGCTCTGCAGGTCTCACCTGGGGCTGCTCAGGCAGCTGCAGCTACCCTGTGGCAGGGCCTCCCGCACTGTTCTGCAGCTGAGCGGAGTCCTGCTCCATCTGGTTATTCTGGAACTCTTGGGCGTGTGAGACAAGTGCTCTACTACTTGCCATCTGTCTGTCTGTCCGTCCGCTGTCCATTTATTTATCCATCCATTCACTAGAGTAGCAGAGGGCATCCAGCAAGCAATCTCACAGTGCAGGCATTCTTCGAGCCTCTGCTCCAGTCATGCTTTCTGGTGTCTTGCTGGCCATGTCATCAGGAGCCTTGGCCAAAGCCAGCTGTATAATCAATGCGTGTGTGGGGGGGAAGAGCATTGAGTACAGGAGAGGAGAGGAGAGGAGAGGAGAGAGGGCTGGGGTTGATAGGCCTGGCGCTGGCGCTGTCTCTGTTACAAACAACTGAGACTGGTAAGTAAATCCAGAAAGCCACGCTCCCTAAGTAAAATGTGGAACTCTACATAGGAGGCTGAGGTGGAAAAAAAGATGTTTGTGGAAAAACTGGTGACATATGACTAAGGACCGGAGGCACAGTGCTGGAGCTCAGTGACAGAACACTCGCTTCACATGCTTGAGGGCCTGGTTTTCGTCCTCAGTGTACATGTGCATGTGTGCTTGCGTGCATGCACGCAGATATGAACAAGTAAAGTAAGATCTGATCTGAAGTCTGGATGGTGGATCAAGTGTGTCTACTATATTGGTTTTTAAAAAACGTTACCATATGTTGCTATATAATGTGCATGACACATATAGTATAACACAGCCAACATAAATGTGGTTTAGGGAGCACAGTTTCAAAATGAGCTCTGTGACTTCCTAACCAACTTAAAATTTAGAATTTTACCAACAGTGTTTTATCTTGTGTTCTTTTTCTCTAGCCCTTGCATTTCAGCCCAAAGATAAGCCCATATTAGCTGCTTCATCTATACATCCATTCATGCATGCATCCACCCATCATTCATCCATCTATCCATCCATCTATCCATCCATTCACCCATCCATCCACCTACCCATCCACCC
>PVKN010005230.1:0-31349 GCA_004027915.1 Capromys pilorides | reverse complement strand
TAACCTGCTACAATATTGCATATGGTTAGATGTCTATGTAAAAATATATAACTTTTTTTTGTTTTGTTTTGTATTTGCCACATTCTGTAGGGATTTATTAGAATATTGATGATTGATGGAAAATATCAGTTCCATATTAAATCTAAGGCATTGGATATTCAGAAAGACAGTGATGTTAAGCTCAAGTACCTATGTTATAGATAATAGTATCACTAAACTTCTCTTCTGAAGGTTAACAACTTAAGTAGGCAGACCAAAAAGTTAGAGAAAAAGTAGGGCTACAAGAATAGCCAATATTTTGACCCAAGCCCTTCCAGGTCAGTGAGGCCTTAGGACACAAGTGAACCTGTAATGTAACATTCTATAACTCAGTGGTGTCCCAAATTTTCTATTCAAAGAGATTACGGGGCCACAGAGAAAAGGGATTGACAATGTATAATGTGCCTAAGGAGAGTCACCTAGAGAGAAAACATTCCCTCAGGGTTTCACAGAGAGCAATTTGGTCAAGCAATGGCTGTGCCTCATCCAGATGGCTGACACTTATGAAAGTTCTACAAAGTGCTGTGCATGGTTTCAAGGTAAATCCTGAGGGGATTTGCCTGACCTTGTCACATACAAAAGTTACATTTTTTGTTACATAGCTCTTACTTTAACTTGGCCTTAACCGCCCAGCAGAAAAGTTTAACTACGAGTCATAAAATGTAAGGCCAGATTAGTATGATGAGTTGTAAAAGGCTCAAGTCAACAGTTTCCGTCATTGCCAGTTCTACTGATAACCCACTACTATTATGGAATATTGGACTATACATACAACTACTTTCTCTTAGTTCACTTAGAAGAAATATTTGTACCAATAGTCTTTAGAAAACTTATGTCTGCATCTTGTACTCTGAACAACTACTATGAAGACAACAATAAGCATTGTATTGATTATTGTGGCTGTTCTACTGACAGATTCTGAAATTATCTTATTGCTATTTCTTTCTTGTTGAAATTAATAAAATTAAAAAAATAAAAATGCAAAATGCAATAAGCTGAAGAAACAACATAGTAAACAATATGTTTGAGTAAATCCAGTAATTTGCACTGCATAATTCATAATAATATAGAACCAAGTGCAATTTCTAGTATGAGTGATTAAAAAAAATAAAACTTAAAAAGAAACAAACCAGACAGCTCTGTATGTGGTAAGCATTTAGGCTGTCTCATGCTGTCAGAGCAATCTTTCAAGAGCTAGTCTTTGTTGTTCTTCTTCCCCTTGGAATCAGTCTGGCCCTGAACAACCACACCTTCCAGATGTGAAGGTTCTCTGAGTAATTGGTGATAAGCATCCAGTACTGTTTTTGAGAGAAACCTTCTACGTGATCTGTATCATTCTTATCCTGTGCTTCCCCAGACAGCTCTCCTCAGGGAATCTTCTGGAATTCTACCTGGAGAGGCAGACTGAACCTAGAAGGGTTTTATTTTCACTGTCCAGTGAGTACAGAACTATGTCTGTGTCCTGAGTGAGGACCTCACTGACCAGATATCCACTCTTCTGTTTTCTCAGAGGGTTTTCTTCCTGGCATGCAGTGGGCGATCCTTGGTTTCCCTCAGCACTCCATGTCTCTCTCTATGGTGCCCGCAGCACCACAGCACCCATTTCTTCTGAGCTTGTAAGCAAGCAGCCCTTTCCAAAAGATGGTGTCTCCTCCTGAGATGGTGTGAAAGGAGGCAGAGGCTCAACTGCATCTCCCCAAACCACCATAGGAGGCTGAGCACTGTAGAAGGCCCTTTATTCTTTAACGTAATTATTACAGAAGCAAGGCCATTTAAAAATAAATCTTCATAAAGTCAAAACAGGAAAATTTTATGGTAGGGTTTTAACATTTTGTATGAAAACTATAATTAAAATTGTGAAAGCACATTAATTTTATCTTATATTATTTAGCAAAAATTATAACTGTAGCTATGTGCTATTTATGCTAAGCCAGGTGATGAGCTTTTTCCCTCAACATTAGTGTTAAGCAACCAGGGAATAGTTGAGTGGAAACATGCTTTGTAAGTGATCATTCAATTAATGACCTGACAACCTGTCCTTTTTTACCCACCTTCATGGCCTTGGGGAGCTTAAGAATAGAGGTTACCTTTAACGACCTACCAAAAGTCCTACACATTTCAAAGATTTGTGTGAAATCTTTTGCTGAATGTGAGTAGAGCTGGTACAGCCAATAAGAATGAGTGGAAGGCCCTCTACACCAGGATTTCTGCAGCAGACACTGGGAACTGCCCCCAACAAGATGGTGTTTAGTGGCAGCATCTGCCTGAGCAGCCCCCGCACTGCTCTGGCTGTGTTGTCTCTATCAAGAGTAGCTTCCCCTTTGGGCTTTTTGAATTTCCACCAACTTCTCAGATTCTTCCACAATTTTGCCTACGAACACCTGGAGTCTCTTTTTCTTAATCCACTATTCTCTTCCTCATTTTCCTAAATTGATCTCATTGCAGGTTGGGGGTGGAGGATCCTGAGGTCCTTGTTGCTCTTTGACACCCAAAAATAGCTCTGAGGAAGCGTTTTGTAGGGCAGTCTATCAGGGAGCAGTTTCCTGCCATATTCACCCCTACCTGAGTGCAGATTTACCTTGACCTTTATGCATGAGACCTTTCTGATCAGACATCTACATATTCATTCCCAAAGTGAAAGATCACATTCTGACCATAACTGTGTGTAAACCATGCTATGAGAAGGAAACACTTCTGCCAGTCTCGTTAGCCAGCGACTCCCCTTTCCTGAAGGTTCAGTGAAGTCCACAGGCAGAGAAGGGTTTGGTTCCTTACTTTTCCTATTGAGATAAACACAAGGGTTTAGGAGTCGCCTCCTGTGCTTCTCCCTGTGTCACCCAACAGGAATTGGTTTACCATTCTAGTTGGAGGTCATATAGTTCTCTCTAGCCTTTCAGTTCCTGCAGGGAAATCATTGTCTATCTTCCAATGTGATAGTTAAGGAAAAGAATACTCAAGAAAGCTCAAGGACTTCCCTGAGGCATCTAGTAGGCATGATAGGTGCTCAGTCTGCAGAAGTGTGTCATTTGCCTCATGTCACCATGCTATAGCAGTGAAGGGCTGGCAAGGGGCTCCTTCCAGAAAGATGACTTGCTTTACTCCAGACACGAACAGTCCCACTCCTGTTTATAGAAACTAAACTTTAAGACGGCATCTTCTTCTGAAAATTTAATGTCTTCTCTTAACAATTACACAAACCACCATAGAATACAACTCAGGAACTGACCTTGCCCAATTCAAAGATTAAGTCATGTAATCTGTGCAGGGAGACTGGAGTGTATTGAGAATAAAATATGCTTGTTCTTTAGTGTTGAATCTCGAACTTAACATAGTTTCATGTGCAGCCACATACGTAGAAGTCATAAAGCTTCCATCATAAAATGCCCAAGCATTAAATGCAAGCTCCTTGGGGAGCCTGGGAAGGCTATCATTGTGGCTAAAGGGCTGAATCCATCCCCTCTCCCTCACTGCAGCCTTCCATTTCTGAGTACTTCCTCCTTCTGTCAACCGAATGCTGCACCTCCATCGAGAAGTGTCGTCTCTTGTTGCAAAGACTCTACTGCTGCATAAGATCTCTGTGTGTTGGAGATGACAAGCCACAAAAGGGAAGCCTTTCAGCTAAGCAGAGCTCTATCTGTATCCTCGCATCCTTGAGGAAGCACCGAGATCTAGTTATCATGACCCCATTTTGCAAGGGGAGAAAATGTGACCCTAAGAGTTCAAGCATCTGGCTCAAGCTGGGAGTTAGGGAATGGCCGAACTCCTGAGCTTCCGATAGTGGGATCCCAGGCACAGTAACTTGTGGCTTAAGGAGTTAACTGTGGTCATTGTTTTTTTCTTGGGTCTCAGCACATGGAAATAACTTTTTTCTTTTCTTAGTCCAAGGGTAATAGGAGACCACCTCAAACACTGCTTCTTCCCTAGAGTGGAGCTCTTGTTCTCAGGATAGCACTTTGCTCCAAAACTCCATGTGTCACTGTAGAGAGTCACATTCAATTCCAGGCAGGGCCAAGAGACTTAACACATGCTGCTTTCAGTGTCTCTGCCTAGTTTCCTTGCACAGTCTGAGGCTCCTGCATGAGAGAGGCCATGGCTGGATGCTCCAGACCCTGGATTTGTTGTAAACTGAAGAAGGGAGTAATTGGGTAGAACTACATGGAGGGTCCTCTCCTGTTAGCTCTGGGGTTATAAGGGATGTGAAGAGAGGCAGGACTATTGTCTGTTTTGTTTTTAGTTAAAAGACCATTGCTTGGTATTTTCAAAGCTGTTTTCAAGGTTAAGAAAGTCCCTACAGGGTCTGTGTTCCATTAAGTCACTGAACTCTGTAGAAAGCCTTGTCAGAGCTTGGAGAATCCTTAGAGAACTGAAGAAACTCCCTGAATTGGTGGAGAGACCCACTGTTTCCAACAAAAGAATTGAAAAGGCACATTGAGATGATGCCAAAGGATCTCCCAGGGCCAAGGTGACAGGGTGACAGGAAAGGCTTACGTATGGCATGATACAGTCAGAGGGCCACACCCCAGTCACAGCTTTGAAGCCAACATCCTGTGGCCTAGGAAAAATCTTGCTCCACACTGGGAGTTGTCTTCTCCAGCCAAAAGGCAAGAGGAATTTGTTGACAGCCTTGCCAGTATTAAATCAGATTTTGCCAAAATATTTCGTTCCTTAAATGCTATGCTCCTCATCTCATTCTCTACATTTTGGAGCTATTCTACTGTTTTCAGGTTTCACATTGAATTTTCTCAGCTCATTTATTTTGAAACTTATGTCTATGTATATGGGTCAGGACTTCCTTGGGCTTTTAATCAGGATAAACTGTTGATTTCCAAATATATGTTACCGTGATTAAAACCTTCTTTACCAAGATGCCCATTCCCTAGTCATTAACTTAGGAAGTTCCAAAGACCAGGAATGAGGTCCTCTCTAAGAGAAACATCAGAAGGTATTTGCAGAATAGTTTTTGGACAAAAATAAGGAGGGTTATGTAAACATTAAGCACTGCTGGGTCTTATGCTATTGAAATAATTAATTTCCATCCGGGTGTGGTGGTGCACACCTGTAATCCCAGCACGTGGGAGGCTGAGGCAGGAGGATTGGTACAAGTCTGAGACCAGCCTGGGCAACAAAACTGAGCTCAAGGCCAGCCTGAACTTCATAGGGAGACCCTGTCTCAAAGAGACAGGAAAAAAAATTAATTTCCATACATTTTTAGTAAGGCTAAAAATTTGACTCTGAGATCAAGACTTTTCATTTATCTGTTCTGTCAGAAGACTTTCCCCTTGTTTTATATTATTAGAAGGGGAAACCCCTAATTACAGATGCTGTGAAGTAGTTCTGTTGGATGGGGGATGTGTTGCTGCAAACACTGGCATCAGTGTTGTCTCTCTTCCTGTTGCAGCTCTAGAAAACCTAAGGCTCCTCAAGGCTCAAGACCTGACAGATGCAGAACAAATAGTAGGGGCTTGGCTACTCCTTGTACTCCTTGGTTACTCCCAGTCCCAGAGTCTCTTCGGGGTGTCTGACCTTCTGGGTAGCCTGCAGCTGCCATCTGTGTGCCCTGCCTCACATCCTTTGGGAAGTGGGGTGTTAATTCTCCTCTTGTTCTCTTTGTAGCTACAGGTCAAAATAGGCTTGTGCTCAGTTCCCAGGACAGAAAAGAAGGGAAGTTTTCCTCCAGGGCCACTGCACAGTTTCCAGTGTGGAAAGAGAAACTCAGTGTAGAGTATTCAAATTGTGCTTGCAAAGAGATACCTGGCTTCTTTATCCCATTCCCCTGTTGCATTCTGGGGAGAGAGCTGAGTGTCCAAGGCCTAGTTGATCTCATTTCCAGCTTCATCTCTTGGGCTCTTATTCTGAAGGTGACTGTCATTCCAGGCAGGGACAATGTTTCTCTTAGAGAGTTGTAGTCCTGAGCCTAGGACTGACACAACCCATCTCCTGCTCCACAGTTCAGTTTTGCCTGCCCCCTCTCTATGCCATTATGCCATTGTTTATACTCCCCAGCCAGGGGCCCACAGGCCCTGCTGGAAAACTCATGGATGTGGGTTCAGAAAGGTCCCATATCTCTTATCCAAATCAGAGAGGCGATTGCTGTAGGAAACTGTGAGTCACCAGGGCCAAGCACATTGGGAGAGCCTTTTCCCAGGAACTACCTGGCCACTATCTCTGAAATTGTGTGGTGGAGAAGCTGCTTCCCTGTTTATTCTAAGCCAGAATGTCTGTGTTTAGCAAAACCACACATTTCCACAGAGAAGACACCGTCCTTGAGAGTGTCCTTCTTATCAGGAGACAAGCTCTCTTTCTTCTCGCTCTACCTAGTGATTCAGTAGCATATCATTCTGGAAGACCACTCTTTATAAAGGAAACAAACTGAAACAAAACACTGTGCTTTGTGTCCATACTCCATGTGTTCCAAGAATTTCCAAGAAGAGAAATGACTCAATACCTTTGTGAAATTAAAGTTGAAAAGCGTGTGTGTGTGTGTGTGTGTGTGTGTGTGTGTGTGTGCGCGCGCCCTGTGTGCCCTTGGAGAAGTTGGGTCAGTAGCATCTCTGAGTGCCCATTTGCCATGTAGGTCCCTGTGCCAAAGGTTTCATATACATCGTCACATTTAATCTTTAGAATGTCCTAGGAAGGAGCATGTCCTCTACAGAGGAGGACATAGTATGCAGAGTACAAAGGACTTGCCTATGGTCCCACAGCGAGGAGTTCACAGCCTGAGCTTCAGACCTAAGGTGTGAGCCCAGGGCCCAGATTCTAAAACTGTCACAACAGAAAAGCACAGAGCAGACAGGAAGACGACAAGTGACTCAGTGGAAACCCAGCCAAAGAAATGGAAGGGGTTTTCTATTTGGATGAATCCAAATAGAAGTGTCTTTTGTTCAAACTGGGATTCATATCCCTTTGCTGCTTAAGAAGAGAACTGGCTGTCTCAATGGAATTGACATCCCTCTTCTGTGAGAAGGTGACAAAGAAAAGAGAAAATTTCCTTTGACTACTTGTTTTCTAAGAGATTTCAAGAACATTGTTATTTTGGGAGCTTGTTTTCCTCCTGAAATCACAGATGAAGTGAGGTTTCAGAGAAGAGGAGCAAATATTAAAAGTGTTTTTCACTACACTTCAAATAATTACTTTTCCCCTACATTTCCAAGAATAGCATATACATTTTTAAACTCTGCAATCACAAAGAGCATTCTAATCCACAGATGAACCTCCTCCCAGGGACGCCACAGTGAGTGGGAAGTGTGGGTACAGACAGTCACCCACCCACTCCATGCACAACGCCTTAATTTCCTTTATGAAATCAATAAATAGAAAAGAGTTGTCAATCTCACTGTCAAATACGGATGGCCAGTCTGCAGGCTGGAGCCACCCTCCCCGCTGGCCTGTCATGGGTCTGTACAGTGCAGGGAAAATGCGAGGGCAGATAAAGCCATGCTGAGCTTAGTAAACTGACCCAGGAAGCAGCACAGTGAGAGAAAGAGAAGGAGGGCTGCCCTTTAGAGCTCCCAGCAAATCCTGCCTGTTGACACTATGAAAGAGAATTTGAAAATGTCTCTCTGCTTTGCAAACATGCCTTTGGAGTCAGAGCATGAGAAAAACACACCATAAAAATCCCTTTGCAGCTGATTTTCATTTAACCAAACTGAAGTGGGAATGCTTATTAAGAAAATGGCTCAGAATCTGTTGTAGTAATTTCCTGAAGAGGCTCTCAGAAGCCAAATCCTCTCTGCTTCAGGGTTCTGCAGGCTCTGGTTCCTGCCAGTTCCTGGGAACCAACTGTTAAATGTTCTGAATTCTTAATCAATTGCTAAATCATTGGATTAACATTGGTTGGGATTATTTATTTATTTATTTATTCATTCATTCATTATTATGTATTTGGTACAGGGTCTCACTACATAGCACGGACTCAGATATCCTCCTGTTAACCTCCCTCTCCCCCCCGCCCAGTGCTGGGATTACAGGTATAGACCACCACACTCACTCTTGCACCACCATGTCCAGTTCTGTGGCTGGCTCAATGCACCTTGGGACGAGGCTGGTGTGGAATGTGGTGCCAGGGTTCGAACCCTGATCCTCGTGCTTGCCTTAACATGTGCTTCGTATGCTGAGCTATCTGGCTGGCTTTTTGGTTGGGATTTTTATACTGAGAGAATCAGCAAGCACTGCAAGCTGAAGTTTCTACCCCATTCTCTCTATGGAGTCAGTTTACTATCACATCATTGTGCCCAACTGATGTTGAATTTGGGGTACACAGCAGCAACCCAAGCTGGGGACCCCAAAGGTTGTAGCAGAGCATAGAGTGCCAGAGGAGGGGGTGCAGACCCCTGCTTGCCCCCCCCCCGATTCCTACGGGGCTCTCCTCTTCACCACGGTGCACACTGAGTGCTGCTTCCATGTGATCACAGCCAGGAGTTCTCGTGAGACACTTGCGCATGCCCAGCTCTGTGCCCTTTCAGGGCCCTGCTTAGTGTGCCCTTCTCATTTCCCAGCCTGGCCTCAAAACAAGCTGCACTCTTTCCTGCCCCTTTTCTTGCCCTGTAGCTACACCATTCACACAGTTCCAAGATGGAACTATAGGGCTTAGGGATTCAGTGATGTGATTCTATGCATTTTATTCTAAATTTTTCAAGTCTTTCTCAGGCACATTCTACTTACCTGATCTTTAACTCTCCAAGTTAAGTTGGGCATGATCACTCCTATCTCGTAGGCAAGAAAACTGAGGCAGGTAGAGATTGTGCAAAATTGTGAAACTAATTAATGGTGATGTAGGACTATCAGCAGGAGCAGAAAGAGCCATATTAACTGTGATGTCATCAAAGCAAATGCATACATGCGATACCACTTACATGAATAAGTGGTGGGAATCTGAGAAGTTCTTCATAACCATGGAAAACTCACAGCTCCAGGGAAGAATTTGCAGTCAGGATGGTGAGCACAGGACTGCGGTGCCCTGGGGATCTGCGATGGCTTGTAGTAGCTGACAGCCCAGCCTAGCAGGCTGGGTGGTTACAGCCTACCTTTCTGCCAACCTTCAGGGTCAGGACCAGCAGCCTTACCCTACCAGACATCCATCTTGGCAGGTTCTTGTGCCAGCCCCCCCAGCTCAGGAGGGCCCTTCTCCATGGCTGTGCTCCCAGCTCCTCCTGGCCACTCTCCAGCCAGCCGAACTGCCTGCCATCCCTAGAATATACTCCGCAGTTTATCTCTAGCACTTTGCCTATATCAGTTCTTTGCAAAAAATGCTGCCTCACCCTTATCCTTACCAGGACCTGTGAGGCTTCATGACCCTGTCATGCAGTATCTTGCCTTGTCTTCTTCTGATTATTTCTCTCTCTGTCCTATAGGCTCTTGGCAGCAGGTTTGTGTGAGGCTCATCCCCAAAGCTGCATCATTTAGGCCAATACTCTCAATGAATTTGTGCTGGGAACACAGAGGAAGGAGCTTAGAGGAAGAGATGGCCAGTGTACGGCATGGTGGGTGGGAGCACGCAAGTGAGTTCTTTCCTTTCAGAGGTCAGCAGGCCATGCATATTAAGTTTATAACATCTTACATATAAATGACACAATTTATATTTAAGGATGCAATTCTTCTTAGCCTCTCCTATCCTGCTTCCTGAGGTATAATATCTATACCATCTAAATTTTATTGGTTAAATAAAATAATGATGAATAACAACTGGAGGAGGGATACTGTTTTCAGCATCCCAGCTGTACAGGACTTTCTCTCTCTGCTAACAAATTCTCATCGTTAGTATAGTTAACATAGTCTCGTTCCCAGGAGCCACTGCTGGGAACTGCTCACAGCAGCAGTGCAGTCTTCCTCCTGCCACCCAGATGTGGCTTGCACCTCCACTTTCCCTCGCTCCCCAGGGCTGATGAAGTATCTGTTTTCTTTCATCACAGCGAGCTGTTTCCTTGCTCGCTACCCTTTCATTTCTGATGTGCTTTCTGATGATGGTGGGAATTGCCGAATGGAGAAAGCCCTCTTCTGTCTTGTGGTCCAAAAAATGGAGTCCCCAAGGCTTATTCTAAATCACCTGCTCTGAGCCAGTGAGAGGTGGCTCTGAGAACCGCACCTCACTTACAGCCCTAAACCTGTGAAATCTCATTCTTGGATGCTGTCTTTGCTTCCAAAATTAAAGGTTGCCATAGTAGGGTAGCAACATTTCCCTAAGATATGCCTAGATTTTCTCTATGTGAATATTTATAATGTTGAAGATTTAAAAGCATGAAATACAGAGCAGTCCCGTTCCTTGCTATGAAGGTCTGTGTGTGTGTTAGGGATGCATATTTTCCAGCCCCTCCCACCTGTGGTTCACCAGGACAAGAAAGAGCCCACCCTCCTCCTTCTGGCAGGTGTTGTTCCAGCAGGCAAGTGTGAGCAGAAGGTCGTCTGGAAAGGGCAGGCAGAAAAAGCCCCATTGTTAATATTTTTCTACCCAAACCAGCTTGCTCCTCTGATCCCTGCCTGTCCTGGCCAAATGCTCCCGTGGCCAGTGTAGTGGTTGATCTACTATGTCAACGAGAGAAGTGTAGAAGCTTAACAAAATCATCCCAGCAATTCCAAATCCAGTGGTGTAGAAGAGTCACCCTAGAGTGGCGCACCACTTAAAAGGTGTAAAAAGGGAACGCAGAAGGACAGAGGGTTCTACTTTTTTTGGAGAAGCTCCCCTCCTCCCCTTCAGCTTGGGCATTGTCTCCTGGCTTCTAGAGCAGACCCTTTGGCTTCTGCCTTAGGTCTTTCAGGCTTTCAGCACAGACTGGAAGGTCAGCCTTCCATTGCAGACCCATCAGCCTCCTGACATGGACTGGCACAGAATATTGTAGTGGGCTCCAGACCATGGACTGAATCCTTCAGTCTCAGGTATACAGAAGCCCTCTGCACACTTCCTCATTGGACTCTGCGGCTAACCATCATAAGCCAATTTTGTAATTTCTTATACATTTGCTCACCTTGTGTTATGACTGTTTCTCTAGTAAAGCCTTGACTGGTATAGCCAGAAAGCATTTTTACATGTGGCTGGGATTCTTCTCCAATGAAGGAAATAGAGCCAGATCTTCAGGGGTCACCAAGATGTCAGGCCCCACACATAGGACAAAATGTTAAGGATGCCTTGTCCAAAATTGTCCCCATGCTGTGGTCCTCCCCCATGTTCAGGGAGTGAAAAGGAGCTTCTATAACTAAGGAAGAAAACTCGTGGATGGAGGAGTTAGCTGTCAGTTTCCCAGGGAGGATTCATTCGTCACACACACTGACATCCTGGGAAGCAGCGGTCTCCCCCAGAGAGTGAGGAATGGAGCTCAGCATTTTGGCTGGACATGGGAGGCTGTGCTCTGCAGTCCTGGGAGAGAGCAGCTTCTGGGTTTGGTGGTCTTTGTGCTGCAGTGCTGGTCCCAGACGTCAGGCAGATTTCCTTCTCCAGCCCTCCCAGGCTGTCTTCATGGGGCAGCTGGCTGGTATGAGAAAACTGGAGTCTCCCATTTATAGTCAGACACATTCCACTCCCAAGCTTTGCTTCATCTCTGTATACCCTTGTCTGTTATTGATTTAATAATATATTTCTTCAGAGAAACTTCTTTTTAAAAAAATTAAAAAGAAGCTACATTTTGATTGTAAATGGAAAACTAGTATCACTTGCTACAAATCTATAAAAGTAAGTACAGTGAAATTGAACAATGTTATTAAACTCTATCTAGACATCTTTGACTCAAAGCTAAGGCCTACTGAGAGCTGGAGGGCATGTGGCTGGGTCATAAGACACACTGGCCTCCTCCTTCCAGGAGCAGGAGCTGAAGGGAAGCAGAGGGGGCTGATAGCTCCTCCCCCAGCAGAGTCCCAACCTGGGAGAGATCAGTGAGGCCCTCACCACACACCAACTCACCAACTCTGTGTCAGGTCAATTCCATGCTGTGGTGCAGACCTAAAGTAAATTTCCTGAAGTGTTGCCCCAGGTACCTCACTAGCCTTTCCCTTTTGCGCCACCTGCGAGCCTGTGAGCTTCCTCATAAGGTCCCAGTGCTACCTAAGTTTATCATGGTGGCACCTGCTTCCTGCTAACCATCTGCTCAGTTAAAACAGAGTGCAATGGGTGTGCTTGTGGACAGGAAACTCACAGTGGCAGCTGAGTCTGGCACAATAGCCACCCAGCATGTGCTACTTGTATCCAGTCTTCTAGACCTAAATTGTAGAATCTTCTATCTTGCCTTCTTTGAAACCAGAGTACTATGCTTGTGGTTAGGGTTCCAGAATCTCTTCCTACTGCTGTGTGGTTCTGGACTAGGAAGGGAAGAGTGTTGTTGTAGTGGTCCTATATGTGACACAATATTTCCTACCCCTATTTTCAGTCTATTTCCTTCACATCTCTCAAGGGATGGCCTCTCCATTCTCCTGTGATGAAGACTGACCTCTCCTCTGCCTGTCATGGTAGTTTCTCTGTAGCCTGTGTTCTTCTCCAAGATCAACATTGTGTCCTACCCTGTTTAACATCTCTGGATATAGCGAGGGCTTTGTCTAGCACACAGAACGAAGAGTACAGATTCTGGAGTCAGACAGCCCAGAGTTCTATATGTTTGCTCTGCAAGTGAACCTTTCCAAGCCTGCTATTCTTCGCCTGAAACTGAGCTACCAGGCCTCCTGCCAGAGTAATAGGGAGGTAAGGCAGCTGGAGCCTTTGACCCAGACCCAGCCCATAGGATGTTCCCACAATTGTTCATTCCTGGGGGGATGGGGGGAGGACTACTAAAGCAGTAGGGCTCTGATTGGGGTAGGAAGTGTCAGCAAAGACCATTTTTCTTTAAACAACATTTTTTTTATTATTTACTTCCTTTCCTTTTGATGAGAAATATCATTTGCATAGGTCTAGTTCTTTCAGTTACTCGAAAATAAACTTTCTGAACTACAAACTTATATATTCAAGCAGCATATAGTCAAGAAATCAGGGACAGAGCAGTTATGGCCATTATTCAAACAGAAAAGCCAGGGAGGCAAGATGACCTTCCCAAGACCACAGTGAGGTCTTGGAACTTCAGTGTCCCATCTGGACTCCGTGTTTCTTATACATGGCCCCATTGCTCTAGGTGATCATGTGACAGCTACCTTCCTGCTCATTGCCTCCCCTTGATGCTGTGTTATGCACTGAGCTCTTTCTCTCCAGTTCTTAGGTTGGAGTCCTAAACCCCAGTTCTCCAGATGTGACTGTGTTGGGGCATACAAACTGCAGGAGGTGCTTAAGATAAATGGACCCTAGTTTGGTTTGACTGGACCTTTATACGAAGCTGAAGTTAGGCACAGGCACACACAGAGGGCGTAGGCCATGTGTGGGCACAGTGGACAGGTGACATCCGCAGGCCGGAAATACAGACCTCAGAAGAAGCCTCACCTCTGACCCCTTGGTCTTGGGCTTTCAACCTCCAGAGCTGTGGGAAAGTCAAGCTTTGTTGTAGCCTCCATCTGTACAGGCCATCTGCTAGAATTTAAATGTAAAAATAGTGAAATTTTGGATGGGGAAAATTCCCAGTTATAGAGGAAACCAAGGCTTTATGATTTGGCCCTATCATAGCAAATACTTCTTGAGCTACATCACTGTGTAATTCTTTGAAGCACTTCAACAATACTAAGCCTTGGGAAGGAAATTAAGAGTTTTCTTCCATAGTAGAAGTGGCCAGAAGGAGTAAGACTGACTTAGCTTATAGGGATCCAAGTGAGCCCAGTGGTAGAAGGTGGAGTCAAGAAAAAAAAAAATCCAAAACAAAACAAAAAACCTGAAGGGCAGTGGATCTCGGGATGGGTCCTGTTGGGGAGCTTGCAATGGATAGAAAGGAACGTGGTTGAATTCTACATATTCTTGGACTTGAATGGTAGAGGTTTTAGGCCATCAACAGCTGGCTCCAAGGTAGGTGGCACACGACAGAGAAGGCAAGCGTTCATGGTGGTGGAAGATAGCAAAAGCAATGAGAGAGGGAGAGAGAGAGAGACAGAGGGAAGGAGGGAGGAGAGAGAGACAGAGACATGAGAGAGACAGAGACATGAGAGAGAGAGAGACAGACAAAGATAGAGAGAGAAAGTGTAAGGGCTCCTTAGGTTCCTTATATTCTATGCAGCTACCTGGCCTAGTACAGTGCTGTACTCACATCTTTAACTGCAGCATTGGGTCATGAATCAATTACAAACTCTAGATTCAGTTTCCTCCCAAAAACCTCTCCTCTATGATCACAAGAGGCTTTGGGGGTACACACAGGCTATAGCAGACCTGACACTGAGTAAGTTATTTAATTTCCTTGACACTCAGTTTCTCTGTCCTTAAAATACAGACAATGTGTTCTCTGCTAAGAAAGAAATATGAATGTTATATTTGGAGTGGAAAGAGGTGCCCCTTTCCATAACAACAGTTGTCTCTGTTGTCATCATGTCATTTGTTGTCAGTTCTTCAGGTGTTGTTCTGGTATTCCTAGTACACAGGGCAAGGCTGAGGATGAGGAAGAAGTCCTAGAAGTGTAAACCATAGCAGCATAGGAAAGTGGGAAGTGAGCAAGAGTAAGAGAGTGAGAAAGACAGAGAGACAGAGAGAGAGAGAGAGAGAGAGAGAGAGAGAGAGAGAGAGAGAGAGAGAGAGAAAGCTTAGCTCCCTGCAGGCCAAGAAGGACAAAATGTTTGCTTGGAAGGAGGGGTGAGCATATCACAGTTCAAAGTCATGACACACAGTGATCACATCTCTTCCTCTGTCACTTGTCTACTTCTCTAAGTATCTTTCACCTGGATTTGAGGCAGAAAGACTTGCTATGACCCCATGGACCCCACACAGCAGAATCCCAGAACAAGTCAACCTAAGTCAATCAGCAATTAGTAATGGGAAATTGTGTGTTCAGCCCTGCCCTGGGCCTGGGTATGGGAAGGGAGGAGCAGCCTTATTTCCTCCTGGAGTTACCTCCGCTAGGCTAACAGAAACACAGACAAGACATAATTAGTCAAGTAATGACCTAAAGCAGGGAACACCTAGCACATGCTCGGTGAATGCAAGCCATTAATTAGAGCACGGTTAATTGCTAGAATGAATGGGACGCAGCAGGGTGTCTTCATGTCTCGCAGAGAGTACTAACATGGAGAGCACCGGGCTTGAGTAGAATTCTCACCTGCCACATGGGTGCTGGGTAGAGGCTTCCTCAGCTTAGATTTACTATGCGTGGTGGAAGGAGTGTCTTCAGGGCTTCCTCAGGGGGCTGTGGAGTATTCCCATTGGAGTGCCAAGTACCTTCTGGGCTGGAGAATCTGTCCAATTTGAAGACTGTTCCTTGCATTGCTAATCATTAGACATGCCTAACTTCCGCTAATCAATACCCTGACAACTGAATACATGCATATTTTCACTGTCCTTTAAGCATTTTGGAAGCACCCACCAGTTGAAAATTAAGCAAGGACATTATCAGTCATGATATCTAGGGTAAGCAGATTATGTAGCCAATTTATTAAGTTTGAGAGTTGAATAAAAGTGCTAGGAGCCAGGGAAACCCTAGAAAAAGAGATGGTGTCTCATGGGTAGTAATGGTGCATCAACATAAAATAATAAATGTGCTCAAAAGGAAATAAGAACGTGGCTTCTCTGTGAAATAGGAGGGCTGTAGCCTGGAGACATTTGTCAGAGTTACCTAGAACAGCATGCTTCACTAGGGGAGAGGTCATGCGAGCTTTTATAGTCACAGAACAAAAGAAAGTCACAAGTGAATGCGTTTACTACATCCATCAGTGGGAGCAGCAGGAAGATGGGCTCCCCCCAGCAGCCAGGCAAGGAATCTCTTTGCATGTTATCACGCTCTTGGCTATAGGCTTGGTGGGGGCTAGAGGTCAGTCTGTCAAGGTTATCAACAAGTACAGAGTTCCCTCTGGTAGTTAGGCAGATGTTAGGCCAAACACAGAGGTTGATAGTAAATGACTTTTAAGGAGAGCCCGGGGACCAGGGAGATAGCTTCATGGCACAAGTGCCTGCCTGGCAAGGGCAAGGTCACGAGTTTGAACCCTGATGGGGGGGGGCATGTGGGGGAGATCAAAGGACTGACCTGATAGCTCAGCAGACTAAAGCACCTGCTTAGGCAGAGTACAGCAGCCAGGGCTCAATCCCCAGTGTGCCCTGCTGGCCTCACCCACAGGGTATACTGAGATGGTGACTGAGACTGGGCATGGTGGTACATGCCTATAATCCCAACACTTGGGAGGCTGAAACAAGAGAATCACTAGGAGTTCAATATTCATAGTGAGACCCTATAGACCCTGTCCTAAATACAGAAAAAATAAAAAATAAAAATAAACAATAAAGAGAGCCTAAGATAACTATGGCTCTTGAATTGCAACGTTCTACCTCCCCAATTACAGTGTTCTACTCAGTCAAGTTCAGACAGCACAGAATCTTCAGCAGAGGTTCAGCTTCTTCAGAGGACTTCCCTTCACAAGAGAGATATTTCTCCTTCTGGGCTACAAGTGACAAGAAGATGAAGAGGAGGCTATAAGGTCTGTAAGTCAAGGGTCTTGAGAGAATTGTGGCCATTAGTTGAGGGACATAGCTAGCACAGGATACACCTCAGGAAGAGAGCTAAAGCCATAATATCCTAGTCTTCCTAGGATTTTCTAGTGGTCAAGCCCAACTAAAAGCAACACATAAGGAAGCCTGCTACAGCAAATGAGACACACTGGCTTCCTCGGTTCTGAGGGGAAGAGGAGGGTGGTGTGAGGAACCACATGGGCGAAGTGATGGGAAGACAACATGGGCAACTTGAATAACCTCTGCAAAGAACAAGCTCCGCCCTCTTTGTGCAGAACCTTGTGTAGAGATGCAAAGACGAGGGTGGCTACAAGACCAAGCAGAGTGCAGTAGTAAGCTGAACCGGTCTTGAGGCTCCCAGAAACAAGGGCCAGGAGGCACGGAAGCCCCACTCCCTGCCACATTCTTGGTCCCCTTCTGCTCCACCTGAGCGCTGATAGAAGGTTACAGCAGGGGCTGTTGCTCTGTGGTCAGCACAGTAAGTGTGAGGTGTAACACAGACACTGTTTTGTGGTCCCACTGAGCCAGACCATGGCCATGCGTCACTGGAGCCATGCACAGCATGTCCAGCAACGTGCGGACATCCATGGCCAAGACAACACTACCAACACAACAGTAGGAAAGTACAGGAAGGTCCTGGTTTGCTAGTCCCTCTCTTGAGAAAGCCAGCTGCAATTTGTCTGAGCCACTTGAAAAAATACAAGTCTGGCATTTGAAGGTGACACCACTAATTCCTTTAAGGGGAGTAAGCCAATGATTGTCGTGTCTGTGATTATCGTTTTGATACAATCAGAAGCAGAAGGAAGCCAAGCCAGAACTGTCCTGAAGTTGGGAGTCGCTTCTTGCGCAGCCATCAGCAAGGCACTTGGGCGTGACGACAGTTCCGGTTTCCTTAGGCACATGTCAGCGTCCAGCACACATTTTACCGGGGGCAGAAGCTGCTCCGGCTACGCCCGTGCGTCAGGGATGTTTCGCAGTATGAACGGTTGGCTGTGCGGCTCAGCATTTAAAAGGAAGTGAGGCCGTGTGGCCTCGGAACTTCAAAGCCAGCACGACGCCCAGGAAGGATATGAGGGAAAGGGCATTTGGTGCTCCGCAAAACCCCAGGGGCGGGGAGTGGTGAGGACCACTCAGGGAATCACGTGCCCTGAATCACGGGCTCCTGATTCACGGTATAGCCGTTTTATTAGATAATAAAGAGTGTTTTTACTTCTAAGAAATAGATTCTTAGAAAATTCCTATAAAGAAATCTCGCAAGTTTCGATGAAGAAACTCTGCGGTGTCCACATTAGCTTCCCTAATGTACTGGAAAGGCGACATTAACGGCGCCGGGAGAGGGTGCGCACCATTTGGGATCACACGAGGCGAGAATTTGGGAGAGCGAGGAGAAGCAGTGGGCATGTGGCCAGTGGGGCATGTTCTTTGTAGTCCTTCTCTTCCTCTTTTTATCCCTTTAAAAGTGTAAAAATCACACACGCACACACACACACACACACACACACACACACACACACACCCGCCCCAAGATATCTGAAAACAGCACTGGCCAGATGTGACCAGTGGGCCAAGGTTTGGCGACCTTGTCTCCGAGCCTTAGGGAGACCGTCAGCTCACACGCATCTTAGTCTGTGCTGCTGTAATAAAACAATTGGGCCTGGGTAATAATAGCGATTTAGTTCTCACAGCTCAGTAGGCAGAAAACTCCAAAATCAAGGCGCTGGCCGATTTAGTGTCTAATAAAGGCTCCGCTCCACTTCCAAAGTGGTGTCCTGTTGCTGTACCCTCTGGAGGGGACAAATGCTGTATCCTTACATGGTGGATGAGCAGGAAAGTTAAAGGGTCTAGTTTGCTTTGATAAGGCACTAATCCCATCTGGAGGGCAGAGCCCCCACAGTGCAAGGACCCAACTTCTTAACTCCATTACCCTGACTGGAAGTCTGAAGATGGCTTTGGGAAGGACGTACATCTAAACGTACCAAGGGGCCTTGCATAGCACTGAAGGAGCCACTCGGGTAGTAGATCTCCCGGAGTGCTTTCTGCATGCAAAGCACTATTCTGGGACATGTGGGAAAGTCTCAGGGAGCAGAGAAACCAGGGGTCTCTTCACTTGGTCCCTTGCTGACCTCACATGGTTGACCTCACTAGTGGCTGTCTCCATTTGTACTGCCAGAGCAAAGAGCCACAGGCTGGGTAGGATCAGGGACAGAAGCTTCCTTTCTCATAGTTCTGATGATTGGAAGTCTAAGATCCAGGTACCAGCACAGTTAGGTTTCTGGTGAGCCTTGTCCTGGCTGGTAGAAGGGGGCCTCCTAGCTGCATCTTTGTATGACCTTTTGTTGGGTCCCAGTGAGTGTCACATAGCCTGAGAATTGTTAGGATTAGCACAGATCACAGATTGATAGCTCATGGCCTTGGTAGCCATGATCTCCATAGAGCAGTAGGGAAAGAGCTCAGCCAGAGCAGGTGGAGGCTAAGATGAGCCTCGCCAGATCTTTTGAGGAAACTGAAGCAAACACGAGCATGATAGTAGGTAGTGGCTGAGTGGGGAGTGTAGTTCGAGGTGAGGGTATGTTTCAGAGGGTCATTTGTGAGCCCCATTCACCTCTGAATGAAAAGAGAGGACAGTGCAGAGGTAAAATCTGTGAGAGGCAAAAGGGGCATAGCTAAAGGACAAGGGATGGTGAAGGCCTTAAGGGCAGAAAGAGGCTGCTACTGAGGGGCAGAAGGCAGATGCCATGAGGTAGAGGAGACTCGAGAGGTGGCAATAGGAGGAAGTTCTGTGATTTGATCCATCTTTAGGAAGAGAGGGAGTCACTAGCTGACCCTGACGAGTGGAAGGAGTGGCAGAGGTTGGAAGAGAGAAGGAAGGAATGGGGTCATTGCTTCCTACTACAGAGAGAGGATATACTCAGCAGTTGTCGTAGGTCATGTGCAGTGGTGAGGACCCCCTGGATCTGTCTGTACTGGGTCTGTCTGTGCTCCCTGAACCCAGCCACACTATTTCCATGGAGCTTTCTAGACACATCTCCATAGAGCTGGTCCTAGGGAGGGAAAGACTCAAGTGCAGCTGAGATTGGCTCAATTCCTGGAAACAAGGAAGGAGAACAGAGCCAAGAAAAGTGAGCAGTTTTTCAGAGCAGGGTTTGTGGTGCTAGATTAAGGGACAAGAGCTGGAAATCAGGACCTAGGCTGTGACTGATGGGAAAGGGTGGAATGCCAGGGGCAAGACAATGGAGTGGCCTGGGGGCATCAGAAGGTGCTGGCACACTGTACAGAACAAGGGAGAGAAGAGACCAGGGGAAATTGTCAGGAGGAAAGGATGGAAAAAAGGAATGTATAATTGGTTCAGAAGTTAGTGATGACATATGGCCTAAGGAGAACCCAACTAGGAGAGGCTAACAAGGGTTTAGGGTATGTGGAGGTGACTCCTGGGAATGTCTGATACATCAATATAGAAATGGCAGTGCTGGGAGTGGTGGCATACCCATAATCCCAGCTGCAGGGGATCCTGAGGCAAGAGGACCCCTTGAGCCCAGGAGTGCAAGACCAGTCCAGAAAACAAATCATGACCCTGTCTCACAAACTGAAAACTATCTACTGGAGTGAGGGGGGAGAAAGAGAGGGGCCAGCCTAAAGCCAGTGGAAAATGGTGGGGTGGGGTGAGAGGGAAGTTGGCAGGCAGCACCACTGTGGAGATGTGCCTCCAACGAGCTAAAGTCCTTGGACAAGGAAGGCACAGGGTGGGTTTGGGCATCCAGAGAGACACCTTCTCATCTCCAGCCCCCAAACTATGATTGTCAGCTCTGTGTGAAAAGTGAGCCTCCACCTCCGGCAGGCCTGTACACCTGCATGACAACAGCACACAGGCAAGAGCTGTCAGGGATTATCTGAGGTGTCACACTTACAGAGCTCTGAGCCCAGGGCTGGTCCTGTACGTAAGGAGGCACCCACATGTCTGAGGCCCCATTAGGATTACTAGTATGCTACTGTCCGAGGCCTAAGTCAAATATGCGGCACTTGTGAGGCTTTGAAAATCACTGGCATGAGGGAAGCATGGCTTTCCTGCAGAGGCCAGGCCAGGGCAGAGCCAAGAACAATGTTCTAGGAAAGCAACAGGAGGAGTGCGCCAGCAGCCAGAGCTCTCACCTGCCCCCAGGGTGGAGCTGCACAACCAGGATGAGGGCTCTGAGCCCTCCAGGCAGAAGGAGTCAGGCCGGCCTAAAGGCCAGGGGCACCTAGTGGGGCATGTGACTAAGTCTGACCTTGTGGGGTTGCAGTGGGCATTAAATGACTTCATATTTGTGAAGCAGTAAGAGCAGTGCTGGGGCTATATCTATTCCTCTTATTATTTTTCTAGTCTATAATTTATGAGCTTAGTAATAACATTAAATAGTTGAGAGAAGGATGGTGTAAACCACAGAAATCATGGCAATACTACACAGACTTGCAATCCAAATGCCATTTTCACTTTCACAACAGAAAAGCCTTTGGAACTGACTGTGTGTTCAAATTAGGAAGCAACTACTCTTATCATGAAAAGATCCTTTGCTATTGGATGTATCACAGGAGCTTTTAACCTGTGGTTTATGAACTGCCTGAAAATTTATGCAAATGCTTGTAAAAAGAACATCCATTGGAATAACTTTCTCGGCTGAGCTTTCGTCAGATTTCAGAAGAGATGCACATCCTTAAAATAGGTTAAGAAACATTAAGTTCTCCTAATTAAAACAGAAATTTCATTTGCACAAAATTACAAATTTAATTACATTAGCTACAATGCCAATTCTTGGGCAAGGAGGTGGCTCATCGCCAGACAGTCACCACTACTTTGACCTGGCTCTGCTCAGTGGCTCAGTCCACAGGTAATGAAACCAGGGACCAGGTATGGTGTCTGCTTGCAAAGATGCCAGCACCCTGGCAGAAAAGAGTGGCATGCTGAAGTTGACATGCAAGGAAAGTTTGGTAAAGGCGCTGTTTACATAGTGTGAGCAGGAGGTTGCAGACCCAAAGAGAGTGGTGCCCTGGGGCTAGTTACAGAATACAGGTGGGATGCAGTAGGGGGCTCCTTAGGGAATCTAAAGACAGGGCTGGGCAGGAAGGGAGACCTGGCAGGAATGTGGCTTTCCTTTTAGTGAAAGGAATCCGCTATGTTGCAGTGTTCTGGAGAAGGAGCAGGGTGCTTACCACTCCCAAACTTCCTTCTTTCCTTTTTTACAGAAGTCTTCCCATTGCTGAACCCACCCTGCTGTCAGGAGGCTCCTTGATGAGGTTCCAATGGCCTCAGGGAGGTCTGGGTAGAGAAAGGAAAGTCAGTCTGGAGTGGCAGATGGGTGCTGTCCAGCTCAGATGCCTTGGCCATGGAAGGGGCTGGAGCTGAGTGGATTCCTTGACATTCACCTGTGAGATCAGAGGTGCTGAGAAGAGGCATCTGTCCTCATCTCAGTGGGGTGGGGGGCATACAGTGCCTCCACAGCTAGGGGGCTGAGAGTGTGGACATTTGAGGGACTATGAATCTTACCTTACCTAGGAAAAAATAAACTGTAACCCTAAGTTCCTAGAAACTGAGTGGCCATCTCAGATTCCCCTGGTACTTCATAGTCGAACCCAGCTTTTGTGTTTAATAAGTGCTTGCCACACTGAGTTGATCCTCATTGCTTATTTTTTTTTAACTTTTTATTTTGAGCTAAGTAGAGACTTAGAAGAAGTTTCAGAACAGGGAAAAGAAGGTGGCCGCAGCCACGATTTGTCAGGATAATAAAAATAGACAAACACAAAGAATGTCCAACACATTATAACTCCTTGTTACTACTCTATATTATCTACATAGCTGCATAAAAATTACTTACACCGACCTTGAGGTCAGGCAAACTGAGGCTCAAACCCAGATTCTTTTACTATTTACTCATGATGATCTTGGAGTGGTGAGTTAATCCTTCTTGTTCTCAGTTTCCTATTCTTTAAATTCACACTGTACTGCCCCACTGAACTATGAAGATTCAATGTCTCCTACGAAGTCAACGTCCAGCAATGGGTGATTTCATTGGTGGAAGGCAAAGTAAAGACAAAGACTACATCTTCCTTCCACCCTGGAGCATCTAGCAAGCTCCAGGGTGGAAGGAAGATGTAGCTCAGGCAAAGTGCTCAGAAAACTGCTGATAGATGGAGGAATGTATGAGGGGCTGGATCTTCAGTGAGCTGGAGTCCCGAACCCCTGATCAGCTGAGCCTGGTGTGCTGAAGCTTGGAGCCTCTGGGACCCCTTCCTCCTGCAGTCCCATTCATCACCCCTGACTTCTGCACGCTGACACTGTGAGTGATGCACTGCACGGCCCTTATCACATGCAGGGAGCCTGCTCTCTAGCCCTCCTTGCATGTAAATGTGACGGGGACCCCATTCATCAAGGGGACACAGTGTTCTCCTAGTAAACTAAACTGCCTAATGTGCGGTGAACACGAATTCTGTCCAGAATATTGAGCAGCTGTGCTGAGGCCCAGGGAGCGATGGATGCTGAGTTTGGTTTGCTGACACTCAGGAGATAACTCCTGTGTGTCACAATGGGACTGTTTCTGACATGGGTGAGTGGATTCAGGAGCAGGCCAAAGTGAGAAAGAGGTGAACTTGATGGAGAGATCCAGTAAAACTGTCCCATTGTGTCCATGTGAAGTTGGAAATGTACCTCCTCTGTGAATGGGCTTCCTCCCCTGCCTCCTGGCAACAGTAAGCTTCAGAGTGGTGGTGGGGGTCCTGGTACTTGGGGGGTCCTCTGTAATCACACGGTAGCAAGGTGTTGTGCAGCTCATTGCATAAACATTTCTGTCTGCAACTGCTTTTTGAGAGGCATTGAGGGTTTTGCAGATACCCAGAATGGGTTCTAAATAAGCATGCCAGGGAATCTTGAAGTCTTGACTGAGGAATCGAAAGTTATGTTCTTAGGAAAGCTTACATGGGACATAATGAAAGAAAATCTAAGTTTTCCTTATTTATTTTAAAGTAAATATTTATAGTTCCAAAATATATGCCACTGGCCTGCCAAATAGCTCAGTGGATTAAAGCACCTGCAAGCAGGCACAGGGACTAGGGATTCAATCCCTGGGCCTCCTGTGCCAGCCCCACCCCTGGGGCATGCTGAGATAGCAATTGAGATATATGATATATAGTGAGATATATATATATATATATATATATATATATATATATATATATATACACATATATATATGATATATAATGATATATATCACTATATTGAGAGAAAGACCCCAACAAAGCATTGTCTGTTATTCAGGGGCTCACATTCTTTTAATGGCAGAGACAACGTGAAAGAAGTTTAACACAGGAAGTTTTTCTTTTTTGTCTTTTTGAGATAGGGTCTAGCTATGCAGTTCAAGCTGGCCTTGAATTGACTTTTGTAGTCCAGGTTGATTTGGAACTCACACTGATCCTCCTGCCTCCACCTCCCAAGTGCTGGGATTACAGGCATGAGCCACCATGCCTGGCTAACACACAGTATTTTGATGACTGCTTGATCACAAAAGGCCTGGAGGCTGGAAGAGGGAGCAGGACTCTGCCTGAATCTGGTGGACACTGGAAGGTTTCACAGGGAACGAGAGCAATGGCCCTCCTTTCCATGTGCAGATTCTATTGTTGTATTTTGCATTTTTTGGAGCCATTTCTGACACATTTGCAATTTTGTGTCTCGATTTAAAGCAATGTTTGGAATCTGTGTTTCACCGGCTTTTGAATGATCGTCATATTTCTGAGTTTTAAATCTGTGCTTGGGTTGGACTGAACTCATACCTTTAGTGCTCTTGTATGCCACCACCAGACAAGCATATCAGGGGTTCCTTTCTGATGGTTAAAGAATGAAAGTAATCATTCCTCTACCTTCATAAATGGACAACTCGGCTACCATATTTTCATTGGCTCACAATCATTTTGTCCATCAAAATGTGATCACGGAAACTATGGCACTCAGTACACCAAAGGAGTGGTCTAAGGACAGAGGGACTATTTCTCCAGTAGCAATCCACTCTTATCATTTCGGCTTGGTTACTCACTAGGCCATATTTTCTCCTTTCAAGTGCAAATTTTTGCATCTGAACACAGAGTGAGTTTCTTTAGGGATTTTCCTTTAGCGCAATGATTCTCTCAGGTCTGTCTTTGTTTTGGTGCAACCAATTTCTTCCTTTTTCTCTTTATTTGTTGCTTCTACATTGATGCTCTGTTCCCCCCTTGGGTACTAATCATGTGTATGTTGACTATGATCTTCTGTATTGATCACTTTCTCTTTCACGATGCTCTTATTCTTTTCCTGTATTCTGGGAGCACTTGGCAAGGATGTAGCTCACAAGTCAGGCAAGCCTGAGTAAGTCAGCTGATTTCTAGCCCAATCTCCACTTCCACTGTGGCCTACAATTCTGCCTCTGCTTGAGAATGGCAGTGGTAAGAGATAAGGCAGAACAGAGGGGCTAAGTCTGACTCATGGGGTTGTCCTCTGGGTGACAGGACACTGCCATGGATTTGTGCCTGGTATTGATGCAGACAATTTCAGGTTTGAGGAGACTCACTGTGACAGCCAAAAAGGAAAATGGATGGGAAGGAAAGAAATCGGTAGGAGTGCTGGCACATGGAGGGGCTTAAAACTGTCCTACAGTTGACCACTATCTTTTCTGAACTGGCTGGCAGATGGGGTATTAACGTAGACACAAGCAGCGACATTTAAAATGTTGAACATTAGATAGATCACTGCAGCTATACTTTCATGTGATTTAAAAGCAGGTGATACAACACCTCCAAAGTAATAAGCTTCTCTCTGAGATGAATTGGGATTCAGTCTGGCAATTACATTAAGGTTTCTGATAGATAGTTCACACAGAGAGCTGCAATTATGATACATATCACCATTCTGCATGGCAGGTTCCCATAACTCATCATGTTGGTTTGAAGTTTAACAAGAGAGAAAGAATGTAAAAGACTCCCTACTTTAAGAGGAAATTCCTTTCTCTGATTTCTGTGATTTTAGTGATAGCACTTAAACAATGAAAGCCTTTTTTATGTTGGAAGGTGAATAATAAGTAGGTTCAAATGCACCCTCTTTTTCATATTTTCCAGCTTAATACAGGTAACTTTACTTGGATTGTGTAAATCTCCAAAAAGTATTTTGTAAGCTAACATCATGTCTCTAGGCAAGAAAAGAAAAGAAAATTATTCTGCACCACAAAATTGTAGTGGAGAGAAGAGGTGGAGTAGGCACAAGTACATGGGCCTCTGGCTTCTGGGGACCCAATTCTGGGCCCAGCTCTGCCACTCCTAGAGAGTTAGGCGATTACTTAGTACATCTGAGGTTCAGTTTTCTACCTGTAAGTGGATGCTAGAAGGTTCCCTGAGGATTGAATGAGATGACATATAAGTGTAGGGCAAAATAAGTGCTTGGTGGAATTATTTTTAAACCATTGCACATTTCTTAAAATTAAAATATGCTGTGAATACTTCCAAAATGTTTCTTAAAGGAGTAGCTCAACTAATACTCACAGTTAGAAAAGTCTCAGTCCTTCATAATTTCATTTATGTCCTTATGGAGATAGCAATATCTGTCCCTCCAGCTACCCTAGTGACCTCTCAAGATCTTTCTTTGATGAGTGTTTTCAATATCTGTAGAAAATGTTTGCATCTTAAGCATTTTTAATAGCGATGAGATGTGCTGTCCAAATGTTTGCTTCATGAAACAGGTATGACTTTGAAGCTACACAAAGACGTTATTCAGAGGACTTATGGAAAAGATTCTGATCCGTGTGCATGCTGCTTGTGTTTATACCCAGAGCGTCTCTAGAGAGGGGAATTTTAGGGACAGCTGAAACTTGGTAAGCCAACAGCCAGGGACTGGGTGAAAACATTGCCTGAGGTGATGTTTTGAGGTCCAGGCCCCTCCACTATTCTTGTGGGCCTGCTGACGGAGGAGGTGGAGTAGCCAAGAGCCTGGCTTCAGGACCAGATTGTAAGGAATTCACAGGCAGTGTTGCTAGGAAGTCAACTGTATTATACGGTATTGGAAAGCCTAGAGAGACAGAAATAAAGCATTCCACAGGGGGTAGAAAATGTGGGCCATTTTCTCTGAATATGAGACACATGTCTGCCTTTCTTAATAAAGCAGCTACACCCCTCCCCCTGTGGGAAGTAGTTCTTAATAAAGCTGCTCATGCCACCCCCCATCCCCTGACATAGGATGTGTCTGCTACACTTTGGACCTTGAGTAGGTATCAGAGGTTAGTTGAAATGTCTCCTCTTTCCATGCTCCTTGGGTAACTGGTTGCAGTTAGTGTCAAATGAACAAACAACCTGAAATCATACTGGTCCTACCCCTCACTGATTACTTGTGGGACTTCTAGGACATAAATTCATATGCTCTGAATCTCAGCCTCCATATTCATCAGTTTATGACATAATGGTAAGCAGCAAAGATGCCTGTATCCTCTCCTCTTTCCCATGCCTTTCTTATATGCTTCGATCCTGACCTGGAAGTTTCCCTTTTGCACATAAAATAAATCCTGAGAATGGAATTGCAGCGCTCTGTGCTGCCTGAGTCTGTGCATCTTTTTCTTGGTTGACTCTGTTCTCCAGCAGGCATTAGACAGGGCAACTCTTTTCTCTCTAAGTTAAGACTGTTCCATATCTCCCAGCTGAGCCAACAGTCTTCTAGAGAGAAGCAACTGTCAGTTGGGCTCATACAGCCATCCCAGCAGGCTGAATAGCTAAATTAAGACATTCCCCATAAAATAATGTTTCCATAGAAACCCAGCCTGTGCCCTAGCTTAGAAAGCTTGGGTTTTTAATAAGGTCTCTCTGGGCCAAGGGAGCTATCACCTGGGCATCATATCAGGAGAATGTAACTTGACGCTTGGTAAGCGTCCTCATTACAGAGTTTTCCCAATACAGCCAGAAGCCACCACTCGCTCCAGTGTGTAGTACTTATCCTCCTTGTGGAGCAGGACCAGGGAAAGGAGTAGCTATCACCTAACACTAAAGATGCATGAGCTGTCACTCTGCTAATCCATTAGAAAAGTTCGTATTCATCAAAAGCTCCTAAATGTATGTGCTGGCCTCCTGTATGGCGGATTGCAAATAGTATCCCCAAGTGACTTGGGCAAAGAAGGCTGGATGGTGAGTCATGGAGAGCCATAGCTTTCCTTCCCCAGGATGAGGTTCACTTTGCAAATAAAACTAGGTTTAAGAACAGTTTGGGTGATATTTTCAGGAATTATTCTACCCACTAGTCCAGAGTGAGGCTTCTTAAAAGGTCAGATACTTTGGGATATGCAGGGTATGCCAGTCATCCCATGGGTTCATGTCCTACACACTTGCATTACAAGGGTTCTGAGATCTTAGTAAAAATAGTTTTCATTCAGATTTTTCCAGTACTTCCCCACGTTATTGATTCTGGAACATGTCTGAATCTCTAATATCACTTCTGTGGTGGACCACACTTGGAGAAACCCTGACAAGTTTCCAGCACATTTTTCCACTTACAACCATCCTCAAAGGTGGGACTTGGAGCTGAGTGGAGAAAGAGGCCAACGTGGCACTGCAATGATGTTTGTATTCTCTACAAACAAACTAAACTGAGTAGGAGAAACTCATCAGTATTTCAGCTTCTAGGAATACCAAGGAAATGCAGCTGATGGACAAAACAGGAGCAGATGTGAAGAGACATATGGAACAGGTGGGCACTTGCCTTATCATCCCCTGAGAGCAGGACCACAGCAGAGTATACACATGGGACAATCATGTCTGTTGATTTTAACAAATGGAAATGTTGATCTTGTGTACACATCATAAGAAACTGAAATTTGAGTATACCATTCAACCACTGATGGCAGGGTATCTTTGTTCTGTGGGTCCCTTCCTGTCTAGGGCCTCTTCATTTTAGGAACTGATTATATTTTAATTTCTGAAATCTCGTAATTCCAAACTAAATGGAATTTCTGCATTTCATTCTGAGGGTGTTGTTGAATACAAATATATGCCTAGGAAATTTAAATCTCTGTCTTGGAGTAATACTCAATATGAGTGATCTCGGATTTAGGAAGTTTTGAAGGTTTTAGATGCAGTTGAGATACAGTTGAGGATTACTTTCATTCTTAGTGAATAGTTCCTTCAAAGGCTATGAAATACAGTATAGCCGGGTGTGGTGGCACACGCCTGTGATCCCAGCACTTGGGAGGCTGAGGCAGGAGAATCAGTGTGAGTTTGAGATCAGCCTGGGCTACAAAAGTGAGTTCAAGGCCTGCCTGAACTGCATAGCAAGACCCTGTTTAAAAAAGACAAAAAAAAAAAAAAAAAATACAGTGTGCCTGATTATGCCTATTAACCATAGTTTCACTGATATGATTTAGACAGAGAACAATTTTCTAATAATTAAAGGTATGTATCACTTTTAGTCATTCTGTCCCAGTAGGATCTTAGACCCCTATTGAAGATGACAGACAAATCTTTCCCTGGATTCTTGTTGTGTTGGTAGTTGCCTATGTTGCTAATGTGGTATTGTGATAAAATGACTAACTTTAGAATTAGGTAAAATTAACTATACACCTTTAGCTGTGCTTTAGAGAAATGTACTTAATATTTCTCAGTATCAAGATCCCTAATCATAAAATGGAGTTAATAGTCTTTATCTGCAAAGCATTTTTTTATAGACTAAGTAACGCGGTAATCAGTCTTACGGTATTGTTCATGTGACTGTTATCATCAGATCTTTGATGATATTCCTCTGAATTTCCCCCAAGTAGAAGCTTAAACAAAGGTGTGGCAAAGAACGAAGAGTGTGGCAAAGACCAAAGAGTTCTGAGCTGGCATCTCAACTGTATTAGTAACCCTCTGTATAACTTTGGGGAGAAATCACTTGATCTCTCTGAACTTTGGCTTCTTCATCTGTAAAACACTATGACTCTCAACTTAGTTGTCACAATTTGGTGGGAAAATTTAAAGAATCCCCTGGGCATAGTTCTAGCAAGAAACAACAAATGACACCCATTCTTACTCTGAGTATGAAGGAGCAGATGGTTGGACGGGGCAGTGTAGCTGAGTTTAACTTTGCACAGGGTTTGTGAAGAGTGGGTGGCAGACTATGTAGTAGATCACTGAAGAGACAGGTCTAGCGAGTCTGTAACAGAAATGGCTAAATATGTAGGAAAGTTTGATTCTCTAGTTATGTTTACCATAATCAGAGCCTGCTGCCTTGAGATTATACTGGAAGTTGAAGATGTACTTATCCACCTCATGATAGTCAGCTATGTGCCAGGACCTGGGCTTGCTACTGAAGAGATGTTGATTTGTTAAGAACAGAGAACTATTGACAAGATACTTTCTGTAATCCAGAATCCAGACCATCTCATCTTCCTCCTGTCCCACTCTCAACAGGGCTCAAGAACCCAGTGATGTGAAATCTCTTAGGCAAGGAGCTGAGAACCATTACAAATATTAAATTACAAGAATTCCCCTGTAATTTTGATTTAAATCTTTTTTAAATATTTGGTTTGATAAGTTATTTATAGTATCTCGGTCTTATTTCATCACATATGATTTTCTTTCCTTGAGGGAGGGGTCTTACAATCCCCAGCCTCAGTGCCAGCAAAATAGCTCAGCTGACTAAGTAACTGCTTAGGCAAGAGCAGGGACTGACTAGGGTTCGATCCCTGGCACCACATACCACGCTGGCCCCAACCCTGGGCTTGTTGAGCCAGTGACTGAGACCAGGCATGGTAGCACACATGTGTAATCCCAGCGCTGGGAAGACTGGACAGGAGGATTGCTACGAGTCTGAGGAACATAGTGAGACCCTGTACCAAATACATAAAATAAAAAGAAAAAAAACTGTATATATATATATATATATATATATATATATATATATATATATATACAGCCTCCCCACTTGCATCACTGTTTCACATCCTTCAATAACTCATGGTTACTTCCCCCACAAGCCTTCTGGCCCACATACTTGATTAGGCGCCTCTCCTCTGCAGCCTTGGCTGCTGCTCCCTGTAGTTCAGCGCCCGACACTCATTGTACTCTGGTGGTGGATGTCTTCCTTCTTGATCTTAAGCTCTTGTTATCAGAGTGTCTAGTTCAGGAATTATAGTGGTAGTGGTAATAATGATTTAATTTCATTGTATTTGGCATAACATACTTGCCAGCTCCCCAGAAGCAGCAATAGTGTCATAATGACACTAATATTTAAATGATGCTTTGCAGTTTATAAAGCTTTCCCTCAGCCTTTCCTCACTTAATTCTCACCCAGCTCCATGAGACAGATGATATTAGCAGATCAGACGCTGCTTCCCTACTCCTGTCTTTTCAGTGAGGAAGCAATGTCAGAAGGATTGTGTGAACATGTGGAGGGAGCTGTGCCATGGTTAGAATTCAACCCAGGTCTGTGTAATTTGGTTTTTTATTTTCCTCCTTCTCTATTATAATAAAAATTTGTTGGCTTGCTTGCTCATTTAAAGATGTTCAAAAGAAATATGAGTGTATTAACTATTTAAAAGAATAAAAATTTTAAAAATAAACAAGAAGAAAGACTGAATACCCAATAGACTAGAATTTTAAATTCTGGCCCTAATATGCATTGCTGTGTTAGTTCCTTCAGGGAGATTACTTCATTTACCTATGTCCTAATTTTTTAATCTCTGAGATGAAGAGCAATATGTCTATCCAACCAGTAGAGATGAATAAGATTTAAAAGAGCTAAAATACATACATCAATAAGAACAGGGTGACA